>MJUU01024114.1:17930-43735 GCA_002080025.1 Modiolus philippinarum
CACACTGTTAGTGCTTTAGTTTTTTGTGTTGTATATGTAATGTTCGTGTGTTTTGTGGGCATGTGGTGTCTTTGGTCTTCCGTCTTTTGGTGTTCTTGCTTTTGCCTTGTCTCTGGACTTTGATTTGTGTAATCTTGTGCTTTGTTCCTTCGGTATTCTAGTGCCGTTGTTTTGTATTAGACATTTTCTTTTCATCATTTAGAGCCTGGGTGTTTTAAATTTTCCCTTGATTTTAAAGGGGGAGATGATAATTTTCTTCCAAACGTTCAGATTTTATCTGCACTGAAGAGACATAAGTTGTCCAAATGCGCATATGCAGAATTTAAATTCACAGTAACTTCGGTATTTAGTCAATTGTTACCACTGGGTCGATGCCATTGCTGGTTGACTATTAGTCCCCGAGGGTATTCACCAGCCCGGTAGTCAGTACTTCGGTGTTGACCCGAAAGCCGATTCTATTTGGAACCTTATAATATCTAATTTTTTGTAAATTTTGTTGAAAACTAAGAAGTATTTCCGTCATGCAAAGCTCTGTCTTTAGCTGATTTTTGCTTTACATTTAGATCATATTTGTTATTTGTTCTCTATCAGTTTTAAACATCGTTGAGTTAGAGGTCTTCCAAACTTTTTGTTATCTGCACTGAAGAGACATTAGTTGTTGAAATGCGCATATGCAGAATTTAAATTCACAGTTACTTCGGTACTTAGCTATTTGGCATTTCTGGTCCAACAAGAAGTCTGATTATAACGTTTTTTCACACAATGCGTTGCTTACATGTCATAAATCATTATTGTTGGGATTTTTTAGATTTATTATCAAATTTGTACGATTCAGAAATAAGAAGGTCGAAATTGTGAAAATATTTAAAATTCCGAAAATTTCCATTTTTCAAAAAATTTTTACCGAAAATCTAAATTTTAAGGACTTAAATGGTCTTATTTTTCAACATTGTATTACAACTGATAAATTAGGCATAAAAACTTTATCAATTGGTGAAATTTATCTGAAAGGAATTGACAGCTTAAAAATCGTAAATTTGGTAATTTTTTTTTGAAGAAGGTTACATTTTTTGTATCCCCAGATCAAAAAATGGCGTAAAAGTGCCAAACTTGTGTTCATTCTAACGCATCTAAAATACGCTTCAAATTTCAGTATATCTAACATATCTACATAAAAATTATGGTGCTTAAAAGATTGAATTAAGATTAAAACTAAATTATAAGAATTTTGTGTGGTGTACTATAAAAGTGGCCGTATACTGTCTATGCATGCAGGTTATAATCGTGTTAACATGTTTTATTTTGAAGAGGGAATATAAAAGGACTGAAAAAAAAATCGGTGTGTGTGTGGGGGGAGGGGGGTGCACGGAAAGTGATTTCAGCCTATAGCCTATTCCTATAAGTAATGGTCTTATAGAAATAAGAATTTACAATTCATAATAACTAAAAAGTAAGACTTTACAATTCATAATAACTTAAAGATTTCTTTATATTTCATTTGTAAATATTTGAAATGACATACCTTTTAGATGATGCCAAAATAGAAGTTTGAAAACTTGCGACTTGATGAAGAACAACAATAATAATAATAAATGCGTTTATCCAGGTCTGAGTCTTACCATATTTTTGTAGAAACTTTGTCTCATATGCATCTATTCCATATCTCTTCATTGTGTATTGAAAGACAAATGATCACAGATGATAAAAAGATAACATTTGTATAAAATTTTTATTAAATTTAACAAATTTTGTTGCAGTTTCAAGCCATGATTATTTCACAATTTTCAGATTCCATTAAAAATATAAAACAAAATTTAGATCCAATCAGAAATAAAATGGGGCCATAGTAAATAACATTTACAAAACAACGACAGTAGAATAGCGACAGAACAAACAACATAAATCAAAGTCCAGAGACAAGGCAAAATCAAGAACATCAGAAGACGCAAGACTAAAGACGCTACACAACCTTAAAACACAAATACTGCAAATTCAAAAAAAAAAAAAAATACAATGTGAACTCTTAAAAGAATGACATCAGGTGCTCCGGCAGTTTAAGCAAGTTCTGTTCTGTATACAGTCAGTTGGTCAATCCAAGGTAAAGTCAGAATCGGTGATGTCAAACCCGGGAAGACATGAATCTAGCTGAAATCGTCAGTTTTCACTTGTGACACCGACATTTAATATCTATTTATGATGTCTTGATGTCTGAAAGGTCGAAAGTAAGAACGGCTGAATATAGCCCTGATTTTGCAATTTTTATGACAGTGTTTTTCCTCTTTCCACAAAGTCACTGTATGAACTTCAAGCTCTACAATAATGAATTAAGTGTGAAATATACATTCCATATGTTGGGTAGGTAGGTATATTGCTGCTTAGAAAGGGGAAGTTCACAGTTGGGAAGTCAAAATGATCACGATTGTCATATATCCTGGATTTCAGACATTCGTGGATATATCAATGGATATGACGTGATATCCTTTTTGCAAAGATGCTTATTCAGGCGTATGTGCTCCTTAGTGTTATAAAATTTCTAAACCTTTGATCTTTCAAAGTCAATATCAACAGTGAAAAGATATGAAATAAATGCACATGAGACAAAGTCTGTACAAAAACATGGTAAAACCCAGCAATGGGACAACGCTTTCATTGCTGTTCTTCATCTTTAAGTCACCGTAAGGCCTTCAAAATTGAGCTCTGCTCATTGCTAATAGTAAATTTAAGACGACAACTAGCACCAATTACAACGAAATTCATTGCTTATTGTCAAACAGCGTTATATTCATGCATTATTCATTCAGTGTTTCGCCTATAAATGCGGGATCGTCAACAAACATAAATGAATTGGCAAAGCGCGAAGACTTTGTATTCTTTTCATCCTTATAACCCCCTGTCGACCATTCTCAACAAATGTGAAAGAATAAGCGCGGCAACAAGTTTTATGATACTTTTAGTTTTTCATTTTATTGTCCTCAGCTAATAACTGCAACGTTGATCCCGTGGACAGAAAACTATGTGGTTCTGGTGGACAAACACGTGCACAGTGTGAAAGCAGAGGATGCTGTTTAATGACACAATAGGCGGAGCAATAAAGTGCTTTTTAAAGGCAAATGGTACGTTTTCCTTATCTCTGAGCTGCCTTTTACTTCAAATGATGATTAACATCTATCATACGATTTCTTTATAAAACAAACTAATTTTTGAAAATATCTTGAAAAATGGAAAAATGCTATGAATTAAAGCACCGCAGGAGAATCTGCCACCTTCGTAGCTCTGTTCTTCTTGTCCTTCGTTTTTCGTCTCATCTTTCATATATACACACAATATGTATTTTTAATAAAAAAAGTTTCTTATGTTTCCTCTCGGTGCTCTCAGGTAAACAAATCTACAGAAAATTTATATAGCCCATTGCGATTTTCTATATCATTTCTATATCATTTTTTAATTATATTGGTTTTACTTGCATATCACTTACTTGTATAAAAGCGTCTGACTGTTCCTCAATATGGTTTTGTCGTAACTAAACGTTTCAATATCAAAATGTTAATCTGAGTTTTCAGATAGCAGTATCAACATCGCTTTTTCAGCAACTTCGGTTTTTTGTTGTTTAATACAACTGGGTTGATGCCACTGCTGGGGGATTGTTAGTCACATAGGTATTCACCAACCAAGTAGTCCAGTACTTAGATGTTGGTCCGAAAACCGTAATCTTACAATATATAAATTTGGGAAAAAATGTACTAAACTGAAGGATATCTTAGTCATGCAATGCTCTGTTCTTAACTGATTATGGCATTCAATTTCGATCGTTTTCATAATTTGTTTACAATCGGCTTTTACACATCTTTCTCCATTTCCGACGATTTGATTTATATGCACTTAAGAGACAAAAATTTGAGAAACTTCGGTATTTTGATTTCTATTTTATAAGAAATATATATATTTTTTTAATCATTAAAAATTATTTTGTCTCATTTTAAATTTAAGTGTTTCCTGATGGTACATGCGACTTTGATCACAACTACAGAAAAGGGTGTGGTTTTTCTCATATAACACCTGCTCAATGTGAAAGTAGGGGATGCTGCTTTGATAACACAATAGATGGGGCAACTTGGTGCTTCCTAAAAGTGAACGGTGAGTTAACCTTGTCTCACACTATTTTTTAGCACACTCTTGAATATTACCTCTGTGAATGGTATTTCGACATTAATATGATTTCAGGTCTAATAAAAGAACCAAGAAAACATTTGGCGGACTGCAAAATTAGTTTTGAGAACATAACAGAAAACACCTTCAACGACCGCAAATTATAATCACATGCCACAATATACCAGCGAACGGAATAAGAAAAACCAATTAAGACAAAAGACAAGCGTAGCCAATAATACGAACTCGGGTTAGCCGGAGTTTGTACCGACACTAGTAAAAACTAGCGGAAGGGTTCAACCGGTTTTGGGGTACCGAAACCTGCTCTTTGTCCATCCCATTTCCCTATAGTATGATAAACATACAAGTAAAACCCATAGCAGGTAGACTTCTAATTCAAAAGAATAAGGCAAAAAATAATTAAGAAAAATATGTCAGGGAGTGCTTGCCGCTAGACTGCCGGCGTGCTCAAAATCTGCTAGTAAAACTCTGTCAAAATACGGAAGAAAAATCAAATTAAAACAACTCAAAGGCTTTGATAAATTCACTAGACATCGACAGTATCAATTAAGACTAGAAAACCTGTACAATTTTCAGGTTATGGATCCGTAAGTCAATTTAAAAGAATCATGGGAATATCTGGTCAACTTCAAATTTCAAATATCATTTAAAAGCTGTTAAATTTCATTTTGCCCTTTTAAAACTCGAAAAAATTCAAAATATTCCGCAAATGACGCCTTCCATGTTATTAATGAGCATAAATGCGAAAAAACTGTTCTGCATGGTGCCAGATGAATCGTTTTCGTCGCTCAAAATCTTGTTCAAACTTTTTTTGAATAATGGATGTAATGGTATATTTACAGATCATTTTATAGATTTTGAAACCTCAGGGTACAAAAATTTTACTTAGATTTTACATTTTGAACAATGATATATGACGTTTCAAACAAATATTTCAACGTGCTTAGACCTCATATTTTGGCTAAAACATATTTAAGCTACTATTACATTGTGCAGTTTCGGTACCAGATCTGCAGATCCTGTTGCGACTACCAGATATTAATTTATTTCCGTACAAAACATTTATTTTTGCCTTAAAAAACTCCCTAAAAGTCATATTATCCTTAAGCTTTGGATTTCAGAAAGCTTTTCAAAGTCCTCTGTTTTTTGTCAACTGATAATTATATTCACCTTAGTAAAGCAGTATTCTAACAATTTACATTTCATTCAAATTTACCTACAACCTGATTTATTGCAAATTGGATGACTGGCTTAATATAGCTTTCACTCTTACCGGTGAGGTTTATAGTTTTAATTTGTGCTGTAATTTTGGCATAAAGTGCAATTTTTGCTTCTTTAAAACAACTTTATGTTTTCAAGTTCGCTTAAAAAAGGCCATCTATTTGAAGTTTAGACTATTAGCATATATTGCTTTTATACTTTACAACGAATAATAATTAGCCTGTTGCCCCTATGATATATTAAGATGTTGGTGATATTGTAAATAGTTAACAATGCATAAAAAAATCGGCAAAAAACAGTAAATAAGTCATTAGTATCTAAAACAAAGTCGCTAAAAATTATACAATAACAAACCCGAAATATATTACAACATTAAAGTGTTTTACTTATCTTTAGTTGTGTCCTGACATATCCTGTAAAGTATTGATTTTGAATTATGAATGCGAAATATCCATGTAGAATTAACCACAGAAAAAGAACATTCTAGAATATGCCTGTAAATTACCGTGACGGTCTAATTCTTAAACATGTTATTGTATAGAAGTTTCTGGATTCAAAATATTATTTTATTAATCTATGTAAATAATCTGTTTGCAAGAAGACTGTGGAAAGATTTATAACACAAACATTTATTTTTACACGCACTCAAAACACCTTCTGTTACCCGATTTTCAAATCTGAAAAAGAAAGGAAATGGGGTAAATGTCAAGGAGACAACATCCAATATCCAGGTTAAAACGACCAAAAACAAAACATCTAGGGGTCACCGTATGGTCTTCAACACAGTGAGGAACATCACACCATATAGTAAGCCCTTAAAGGCCCCGAAAAGGTAAAAAAAGTGAATAAATCAACGGAAACAAACCACATCCAATAAAAGCCTGTTAACAGAAAAAGTGTTATGGGTGAAACATCCTCAAATTTATTATATGTTTGGTTGTCAGTTGTACATTAGGAATACAAAATATTAAAATAAATTAAAGTTTTATAAAAATGTCCGAGTTCTCTATCAGGCGCAATATACTTGAAACGTATGGACCCAGTAATGATGTAGCAGTTGTCTCTATACCTTATTGTTTCTTTTTATAGAGTTCTGGATTGGAGCCAATGATATTGAAAAAGAAAGTTCATGGACCTGGAGTTCTAACCAATTAGGATTGGGTTACACTAACTGGAATGCCGGCGCGCCAAACAATTCTCAGAATGGTGAAAACTGTGCTGCTGCTCTTTCGGGGTTGCCAAACCTACCATGGAAGGACTTCCCTTGTGAACAACTTTTTTACAGGATATGTGAAAAATAAAACTTCAACAAATCTAACAGAATATGTGACAGACAATTATACTTGAAAATATTATCTTCCTTTCGGCGCTGGCCAGGACTATCATATGAGTCAAGATGCCTGATGGCTGATACAGTTCAAATAATGAAAGGATATGATGTAAAGGACATAAGACAAAGTCTCTTCAAATGCATGGTGGAACCAAGCAAAGAACGACGCTTTTAGTTTTGTTATTCATCTTGAAGTCATCAAAGGCTTAATATCAGAGGAGAAATTGAAAATGACATGAAATAACATGTTTTTCGAATATTTCAAAATGAAAAATTGCTTAAATTTTCATTCACCATCTACCTACCTATCATCTTCGTGCTCGGTTACACATAACACTGAAACAAGATCTCTTTATTTCTTTCTGTCCATTGTAATATTCTCCAATTCTTTCCAGGTCTTATCCATATGTTTAACATCGCTTTCTATAGTGCGCATCTGTGTTTCTCTAGGACTTCCCTTACTCCGCTTTCCTTCTGCTGGTGTCCACTTTAAAGCAGTCTTTGTTATTGATGTTTAATCTTTCCTGATAACATGGACAAGCCATCTGAACTGTCTCTGTTTTATTGTTGTTTACAAGCACTTTGCTCCAATTCTAATATAGAGATCTTTATTCAAAATCTTCCTTTTCCAGTATATTTTACAAATTTCTCAGGCATTTTTATGGAGCCCTGTGTTAGCCTTCAGCACTCGGAACCATAAAGCAAGACTGAAAGGACATTGCTTTAATATAATGTAATCTTAGTCTTCTCACCAATGTTACTTAACCTCAAAAGTTTGTTCGTTTGAATAATGTTTTAGCCTCTTGTATGATATATCTTTTCCTGTTGCGTTTGATTTGGTGCTTGTACTGCCCAAATATGTAAAATCGTTTATTTCCTCTAATTTTTAACCTTCCAATGTTATTGTCGATGGTAAGGGGGTAAGCTGAATGATTTTTTTTTCTCGTTGTAATTGTTAAGGCCAATCTGATTGTAATTATAGTGAGATCCTCTGTTTTCCTCTGTAGATGTTCTGAGGTAGATAGTAGCAAAGCATTATCATCAGCAAAGTCAGTTATGTTAAAGGTCCACCATATTCCTCAACGTTTGTTTCTGTTTCCCTCATAACCCATTCTGTGGCAACAAGTAATAACATTGGTGACAATATGCAGCCTTGTCGTATTCCGCTGGTGATATTAAACCATTTAGTGTTATTGTCGTTGTTTATGACACTACATGAAAAGTTGTAGAAAAATTTAATGATGTTAACAAATTTTTCTGGGCAACCGTATGATTTGAAATATCCCATAAGCTATTTCTATGGATTCTATCAAGGGGTTTCTCAAAGTCAATGTTGTAAAATATGGATCCTGCTGCTCCGTTCAATGCAAAATATGTAGTCAATACATCCCTTCCCTGATCTAAATCCAGTCTGCTCTTTTCTAATGGTTTCATCTATTGCTCTATTTAAAATCATGCTTATCATTGCACAGAAGATCTTGCTTTACGTAGACAACAATTGTACTCAATATCAACAGGAAATAAAATGATTCCTGATAATAAAGGTGCATTTGGCATGAATGAGAAAACGAAAATGTGAATAATTCTAAAATCCTGTCATTAAATTATAGATCCGAGTTTGTATCTCATCTTTCTTGTTTGTTGTTGCCTTTGAATTAATAAAATATATGTGTATTTTAACTTTATTGACTTCATTGTTTATATTTTTTAAAGGATTTCCATTTGAATCAATAACAAAGCGTTCATAAACATAAAAGGAAGTATTATGAATGCAATACTATAAAATTATCATCACAGTTTATGTATTACATGCATTAGGCCATAATAATCGGTTATTTGTCGCGTGAAGTGATATATATGGACAGATAAAATAGTAATCGCATTTTATTAGTTTCTTACGCACAAATTTATAATGGCTTGAATTTAATGTTTATATGTCTTCATAGATGTCATGATAAATAACATTTGAAAAGAAATAAAAAACACAGCAAAATGAAGAAATTACATTTATAGAAAATTAGAAGGAAATATCCAAGGAAAATGAAAAAAGTGACTTAGAAAAACGAATAAAATAACTTACGGAAATTAACTGATTACAAGGAATATGAATCTTATTACTCAAAAAACGGCCTACGCTTAAAATTGCCGTTTATGTTGCAGGCCATTGTCTTACCGCTTTGATCCTTAATGTGCCTTACCAAAAATAGGAATAATTACTGGTAATAAACTAAGTATTATAATTACAAAAATCATTGTAATACTACCGTTAATAAAATCTGTATGTACATGTCCTATCACAAATGGAGTATCTCAAATATGTTGTTCATATAGTATGGGATATACTCAAATCATATCCGAGACGATGCTGTATGAACAACATATCTGAGGTACTCCTTTTTTTAAGCAGATTTTGTTGATTTGCCTTTTTTCAATTACTAATTATCAAATGGTGTATGAAGACGTCTTCCACACATCATTTTTATTTCCGAATGCAAAATTACAAGTGCAATAATGAATCCGCGAAGACATGGAGGATACACGGTAGTTTTAACTAAAACTTGTAATATGAAAAAAGTGATCAGGCGTTGAAACTCCATGACTGTTCCCTTTCACTGTATTTTCCTAAAGCCGGCTACAATTTTTTTCAGTGTAAATTTTCCATCCAAATGACCTCGCCCTGAAGCTTGAGCTGTTTTATATTAAGATTTTTATTTTGTTTCTATTTTGGACCTTTATAGATACCTTTTACAAATATTTCAAAAATTCTGTCCAAGAATTGCATCTTTATTTGATTTTTAACTTAAATTCTCTTATCAAAAAATTGACACAACCTCTGCTTATTTTAATTTTACGTTATTTGATGACATTAAAATCAAGAATTAAAGGGATAATTCAAAAAACCTTTACCGATAAAAAAAATGCTGTGTTAAGTTATAAATCCACATTTTTTTCAAAAACCAGTTAAAAGGAACAATATGCCACAATGAAAATCAAGTGTGCAGTATGCTTGATTTTCTAATTGTTCTAAGTGACAAATATAGTTGTCACATCTGAAGGTGCTATTTATCAAAAGCAAGTTGACAAAAAACCGATTGACAATAATTGTCCTCCTCTACTCACATACTTGTTTTCATATTCTTACGAGACTGAATTTCTTCAGGGACTTGTTAAAACATGATGAGACAAGTTGCTAGATTCTTCAGTCTCACTTATAGATATATTTATTTTTGTTCTTACCATCAATAACGCAGCTTTTGATAAATGGACCCCATTAATATATCCGCCAGAACTAGAGATAAAAACAACGACAGAAACTACGAGATCTGTCAATTGTCATTTCAGTACTAAAATTTACGACAAAAGGGGCGATTTTTATTTCAAAATTATCAATCTCCGTAAAATAGAAAGTTATAGTCCAGCTTTTCCTGCTTACGGAGTGTATGTTTCAGGGTTGATTGGTTACGCCAGAGCTAGCACAAATTATACCGACTTTCTCATTTTACATAGTTATCTCAGTCCTGTTTGCCAAGAAAATCATCAAAGTGCTAATAGCAGGATGCCATGCTAGTTCATAAATTTGACAACAAGAATACATCGAAATAAATATCAATTAATGATCAAAAGATAACAGAAAACACCTAAAACGACTGAAATTTACTATGATATGCCACAATATACCAGGGATCTGCACATGAAAAACAATTTGAAGACAAAAGACAAATGAGACAATGATAGGAACTCGAGATAACCAGACCCAGTTTCGGCACTAGCGAGAGCTAGCGGTATGGTTGAACTGTTTTATGGGTACCAAAACCACCCTTTCTCTCTCCCGTTGTGTAATAAACATAGAAATAAAACCCAATACAGGTAGACTACTACCAAGTCCACAACCTTGAGGAGGTAAAAAAACAAACTTAATTTAGAAAGACGGATAAAAGAGTTCTCGCAGCTACACTTCCGGCTAGCTCAAGGAGCCTTGTCTGCTGGAAAAACAATGTCACATTACGGAGGAAAAATCAAGCTCCAAATGTCCCGAAAGGGGTTGGTAAAGAATCATCATGGATTTCAGTCGACATCGGAAGTATCAGTAAGAGGCCAGTATAACTGTAAAATCTTCATGTCACTGGATCCCAAATCCAATTTAACGGAATCATGCAGTGTTTCAGAATATTAAAGTTTTTTAAAGCATGTAGCTTAGAATATACCTTAAATTGCTGTTGACATATTATTCTTATGGTTAAAAATAGAATGGAGTTTGACAGTTTCATTTATCTTTATTTGAAACACAAGTTTGTTAAAATATCTCAGAATTTATAGTCTTTGTTAGGGAAAAAAAATCATCTTATCAGCTATAAAATGCGCTGATTTACTGGCACAAATTGGCAAAGAATATTTACCCTTTGCACTTTCCAAATGTACCACATATTATTTAATTCTTATCAAATATCAATGAAGCTAATGCTATTTACTTAGCGCTTAAATTTGTAGCTTTATTACAAACAAGTAAGTTCATGGTTTGTTCTGATTTACTTTCATGTCTATTGGCAATTGAAAGTCGAAAAACAACACACCCAATTATTTTGAAAATAATCTAAATTCTAAACGTCACTTGTAGCATTAGGCAAAAAAGTCACTTTTGTTTGGATCCCAAGTCATGTGGGGATCCATGGAAACACAATTGTTGACCAAGAGCCAAAGATGCAGCAGATGACGGATTGTCCAGTACCATACACTGACATGAAGCCTTTAATCGGCAAATACCTTTTAAATTATGGCAGGCAAAATGTGATCTGCGAATAAATAATAAACTGCATGGAATACAGTCAGACGTCGGTAAACAAGTCGGTTATTTGGTATAAACCGCAGGGAACAGGTAGTGTTGATCCGATATTGTATAGGACACACTAGAACAACAAACAGTTTTATACAAAACAGTGATGACTAACCTGAATGTATTCATGCAAATGCCATCATACAATACAACACGTTTTAATTGAATGTGTAGATGTTGCCGATATCATTTTTAATCGTTCAATTTTTAAAAGCAATGAATTAATTTAGTAAGATTTAAATGGATCAATAAAAACGTTACAGTTACACAAACATTTCTTCTATAGTTTTTTAATATTTTACACTTTTGTTTTACCTTGTTTAAAGCTATATGGTTTTATATTGATATTTTTATATATCTATTTTAATCGTTCAATATATAGTTCTGGCCACGATAAAGCTGAAATATTGCTGAAGATGGCGTAAAACATCAATCAATCAATCAAATATCTTTAAGTGTTAGTCATAATAATTTCATACATGAGTACATTTTACTCAGAATTCTAATCATTAACATTTAAACAAATTAATTTACATAGTAAATTTGATTTCACATTTTGACATTAAAAAGTACATTCTATGAATACATGCACAACTTATCTGCAAATATTGAAATAATTCTTTTTAATCATGAATTTTATGATTTTCATTTATTTCCCATACCGATAACGCTGATTTTGGCAACATCTTCGTGTTTTACAGCAACTAGTAGTATTTTAGGCACTAGTTAAGGAAAGTTTTGCTTTGATTTGCACTGAAGAGACATATGTTGTCGAAATACGCATATACAGAAAATAAATTCACAGTAACTTCGGTATTTTTATTAACTTCTTCAGCCCTCGATAGACATACGTTGTCACATGAGATTTTAAAGTCTACGAAAACTGCAAGTTCCGGTTCCGCTTTTTGTCGTGTTAACTTCCGGCATGAGAATTGCAAGTTCCGGAATTGCGAAATGTATGGGAAACCTCTGTTGATTCAAACTGCGATATGACATCTTACATTATTTTGCGAAAAGTTACATTTTCAGTCGTGATTTCATCGTAAAAGGAAAAAAAGCACTACTTCATAGGGATAAACAAAATCTATTGATTTCTGTGTATTTATGAACACGGAAAATACTGTTTTATTATACGTATAAATATGAATTGCACAGTTTATTACAAGAGATACTTTTTTATATTCCATTTCTTTTAAATCTTCAAGTTTCGCATTTTTGGAACTTTTCTTAAAACATGAAGCTACCATAGACGTTGGATATGTTACAACTGAAATATGTTACACTAAGAGAAAATCTTTTATTGTTGTATTAATTGCTATCATTTCCTGCTTTCTCCTGGAAATAAATGATGTGGTACTAATGTGTACAAATGTGTACAAATTTAATGATGTTACGACGGTTGAAAACTTTTTTGTGAAGTCTGTTGTGCACTGTGTATAAAATCTGGAGGAAAGATGAATTTATACACTTATCAAATTTAAGAATTGTAAAGAATATTTAATTTACCGGAATATGTGCAAAAGCCAAGTGTAAATTAAAGGATGAAAGTGGCGAACATTTTCTTTTTTTACTCGAAAAGAGACCTCTTAAAAATTTTTTTATCTACTGAAATGATCTTCTGCTTGTCAGCTTTAGTGAAATACACACTAGAATTCCAATTAAAAATATCTTTTATCATTTCGAGCCTGAATATTTCAAAGTTTCCCTTAATTTTTAGGAGGAGGAGTGCTAATTTTGACATTTCTGAACCTACATTATGTCTGAAACTAAAATGTGTGCAGAAAATTTGTTGCTAATATATCATAAATCATTACTGAATATTTATTATTAAACATGTTAAATATATATTCAGAGTTTTAGATCCTAAAGTCAGAAAGTCGAAATCGTTAAAAAAAATCTAAAATTCCGAAAATCAAAATTTTATGGACTTCAACGGTTTTATTTTCCAACACTCTATCACGCCTGATAAGTTCGACATAAAAACGAAGGTTGTTTATCTGAACGGAATTGACAGCCTAAAATCGTCTTTTTCGCATTTTTTTTTCTGGGGAGCGGTACACTTTTTGTATCCCAAGATCATAATAAGGCGTAAAGTGCCCAAACTTGTGTTCATTGTAAAAATTATTAAATAAGCTTTAATTAGGTACCAAATTTCATATAACTTATCTTTAAAAAATTATGGAGCTTAAAAGATGAAACTCAGGTTAAAACCAAAACACAATAATATTTCATTTTTCATGGTGTACTATAAAAGTGGCCCTATACTGTCTATGCGTGCAGGTAATGTTCGTGTTAACATCTTTTATTTAGAAGAGGGGACATAAAAAGACTGAAAAAAATCGGCCTGGTTCGGAAGTTGGGGGGGGTACACGGAAAGTGTTTCCAGCCCACGGACTATTTACTTGTAAGTGTATGAAGCCATAAATTTGACCTAAACACACAATGAATTTCGAAATAAATAAAAGTTTTATTAAGTGAATCAATTTATAAAATGGATGTTTTACTCATTGGATTTATTAATAGATTGGCATTGGATTCATTAATAAACAACATGGTAAATTGGCAAACGAATACCGAAGATAAAAGAAAAATTCTGAAGAAATTGAATAAAATATTCATACTAAGATGCGAACCGACTTTTTAAGATGTCAGCATAATGTCAACACATGGAAAATGTCCCATACACACAACTGGAGCAATACTTTGTAGCATAAGCTGTTTAATCAAAAGTTAACAGATTCCTCTCTCATATAATTTGTGTATACAAAACATTAAAACATTACCACCTTTCAAGTGTTTTTTGTAGATATATCTGAAACAACATTAAAATGTGGAATGAATATTTTTTCATTTTGACATTAGCTTGTGTTGCACAGTAATGCTCAAGTTTGGTGTATGCATGGTATAGAACCTTTTCCATATATGGAACGTTGACGTAATATTTTGAGAAAGTTAACTGAACGTCTGAGCAACGTAAGTTCGACTATTAATTGCTTAAAAACTTATTTTCTATTTGTAATATACTGTGAGTTTTGTATTTTGTCAATTGTAAAGGAGAAGACCTCGTAACTTTTGTAACTTGTGTCTAATCCAATGGATCATTCCATGCATTGGATAATAAAATATGTTTGAAATAATAGTGATTCATCCCCTTTCTTATAATTTCTTGAAGATGTAAGCAAAAGTTCAACAAAGCGGAAAAAGGCCATGAACTCTTTATTCAAAAACTGGATCTCACTGTCCAATATCTCGATTTTAAGGGTGTTGAAAAAAGTGTATAGGGCTACGTATGGAATTGAGAGAAATACAAATAAGTCCAGTATCCCCAAACTTATCGTATAATCCTCTCATACCATGATGACAAATGAACAAATAAAGGGATATGGAAACTAGTAGATACGTTATGATCTTGTTTTGGCCATTTTGATATAATCAGGATCTTAAAGGCGTAACATAATTGTGTTATTATCGGTAATTTGTCTGAATTTCTTTTAATCTACAGAGACTGATAATTTCACTATCACCGAACTGGACACTATCACGAAATTATTGGGTCACTGTGGTTGCTAGGCTGACGTCATGTTTCGCTCTATTGGTCGTATTCATACACGTAATAAGTTGAATGAAGAATGCATATAAAGTATTGAAATAAACAATAGAATAACTGTTCTTAAATAGAAATTTGAGCTTATTCCAATTATCATAGAGTTTTATTTATGATTTTGTGAATTACCGATGAAGTAATATAACCCTAACGGACTCACTTGACGCTTGATAAAGTCCATATCAAAAGCAAAATGTGCTATATTCCATAAGTTTTTCCAAGACAGTTTATCTTAAGTGCGTGTAAGTTAGTTAAAGATCAAGTAAGATCCATTTGTTAACTGAGTTCAGGGACGATCAAGACGAGTTAAGTTTGTTAAGTGTTTCAGAGTAATTAATTTAATTAAAGTGCTTCGTAAGAAAAGGGTCGGTCAAGATGCCTGAGCGCGCAGTTAATTTTACAGTAACTTCTGTATTTTGTTATTTATTATAACTCGATCGATGCCAATGAGGTGGATTGTTAGTCCCCGATGGTATTCACCAGCCCAGTAGTCCTGTACTTTGGTGCTGGCCAGAAAACCGATTGTTTAGAAACTCTCAATATCTAAATTAGAAAATTTTGTTTAAAACTAAGCAGTATCTCCCTCATGCAAAGCTCTGTCCTTAGCTGATTTTGGTTCTCCATTTAGATGCAATTAATAAGATGTTCTATATCAAATTTTGTAAACCTTTTGACTCCTAGATCACCAATGATTTGATCTTATATGCATTGATGAGACAAGAGTTGTTGAAATGGCCATATGCAGAAAGTAAATTTACAGTAACTTCTGTATTTTGTTATACATTACCACTGGGCCTAGGCACTGTGGTACACTGTCAGTCCCCGAGGGTATTCACAAGCCAACTAGTCCAGTATTTCGGTGCTGGCCCGAAAACCCTTTTTTTTAATTTTCAATATCAAAATTAGAACATTTTGTTTAAAACAAAGGAGTATCTCCCTCATGCAAACTCTGTCCTTAACTGATTTTGGCTCTCTATTTAGATACTTTTGATTATTTGTTCTCCATCAGATTTTTTAAACCTTTTGATTCCTAGGATAGTTGATTTAATCTGCACCGATGAGACATAAGTTGTCGAAATGGCCATATGCAGAAAGTAAATTTACAGTAAATTCGGTATTTTGTTATTGATCTTGTTTGATCTGGAAAAGCATCTTGATCGCCATTGAACAAACTTATTTTGTTTGAACTTGACAAACCGAACAGGTGCTTTTTGTCCATGAAAGCAATTATCTTGAAAAACGACTGAATATCTTACACAGTCTTAACACAGTTGTTAAAGATCCAAATGGCCAAACAATCCTAATATATCTACTAGTGGAACTAAATGTATGACAAAGTCCCTATGAAAACACGGTTAGACTGTACACTATGAACTCCTTAATAACTGAGAAAGCCTCACTTGCACATCGGTCTACATCCATTATATGTCATATATCTTTTGTCTTGTGCTTTACTAAAGCACGAATATTGAAATAAGTGTAGAATCAAGACGTTATGATCAAATGCACAAGACACAAAAAATATGTCATTATTGATTTTTTGTTTAGAAGGGGAGATCTGTATTACCCACGTGTAGATACCAGATTGACGTCTCTTAAAGCCATGAATGATTTCTTTTCGATTCAATACAATGCAAACCATTTCATAAAGTCTAAAATTAATAAAATCTATTAAAGTATAATTGACTCATTGAATCGTTTTCCGCACTTTTAAACCTTTACTATTAATATTCTTAAACGGTCACATCCGTTTTGCCAATAAAAAATACTCCTTCCTGTTTAATCATATTTGTGTACCATCGGCTTTAAAAAGCATAACGAGGATTCTGACGCCTGTCGGCTTCAGCTTCATGGCGTCAATCGGCAAAGGTTTTCTCGAAGATTACTCTGATATTTTTACAATTTCAGGAATTGTATTCGTATCATATTTATCCATACGACTGGTGTTTTCAATACTAAAAGGAATCAAAGTATACATTCTAGCAAAACCTTTTGGGTTGACGAAAGATCTAAAGAAATGTGGACAGTGGGCTGGTAAGTATGCCTCGGCACAGTGTACTTGACGTCAATATGCATGTTTGTTTGTATGCAGGCTTTGTTGGCAAGTTGTGGTAAGCCCCTCTATTTTCACGAATACCGCCAATTAGCATCACGAAATACTCATTGATTTTCATATGGGTTTATTTACGAGCATTTTTTTTTACAAGGAGGGGGTGCTTGGAATTCAATTTTCCATTGATTAGAAAAGAATAAAAAGAAGAGAATTAACCTTTAATCAAAATTATTTCAGTCTAAAAAAATCACTAAATTTCCATCACAGAAGCTTTATACAAGATCTTTTATCGTTCACCTGGACTAAAGCCTTTTGATAACCTTAGTGTAAATACATTCTTTATTTTTAATTATGTTGGTCAAAAGGTTTCACAGGAGATTTCGTTGAATGAATTTCAAATAGGGTCTGATACTACATGTATACTATGTTCTCTGCTGGCAGCAATCTTGGATGATGTAGAAATATAAAAATCACAAATTTGGAAGAGGCTCACCCAAGAAACAAAGAAATATATGGAGTAAATGCACATGAAAAAAAAGTCTCTACAAATACATGGTAGAACAAAGCAAAGTAACAACACTTTTATTGTTCTTAATCTTAAAATCATCATGAGTTGACATGAAGTCACCATGAAGTCACAAGAACTAAAGTTTAGCTGAAGTTGCAAAAGCAGTTTTAGAGAAGATCTTTCAATGCATTTCCTCAAAATGTCCCGTGTTAAACTTCTTTCCTCTGGTGGCAATCTTGTATGAGATCAAAAACTTTCAAAGGAATAACAAACTTAGTCTATTGAGACTAAAGTTAATATAAAATAGCCAATGGGTATTAGAGAAGATCTTTGAATGAAAGTAAACGATGGACGGACGAACGACAAATGTAAAGTGGTGGGATAATGAGATAAAAAATGTTCACAGCAGTATTAAAAAAGAGGATGTGAAAAAAAAATGAATATTACTTTGAAGCTGAGTTGAATATCTCAGTTCTCAATGTTTCAGTAATAAAATGGTGTGTATATACTGTCATAAAGTTCGTGCAAACTGAACTGCTCAACAGACATAGATAGACACATACACTCTCTTTTGTAATATATATTTCAATTCTATAGCAATATTATTATGAAAGTTTATATTCGTTTTCCGTTAAAATTGTTTATTTTGTTATGATATGATTTTCTCTATAATTGTTGTTAATGATTGATGATATGACATCACTATTTTATTTGCGCATATAAAGATTTGACACAACAAAAATTAAACTTTTTATTTATATACTACTCAACATCAACACAAAACGATCGATACATTGTTTATTTTGAAAATATTATTATATTTAGCTATTTCAAGTTTCTTTTGTAGTGTATTTATGTTTTTCACATCAAAAAGCATTTGTTTATTAAAATTTCAAATTAATTCCAAAACGGGTACGATGAAAATCAAGAATGTTAATTTTTCAACCGAGTGTCAAATTCTACATTTATTGATGGATGATAAGTTGTTAGCAACCTCTTCTTTCGATGCCCCGCTAAATAAACAATCAACATGAACAAGAACTAGGCACGCTCAGGGAGTCGACGTATTTTTTTCTCCCTCACTCATCATTATTTTGAGAAAAAGAAATAACAAACTAAAGACTGATAATTCATCTTAGGCAAACAAGCTCATAAAATAATATTTGATGTAAGAACAGATACCATTAGACATCGAAACATCAAGACAGCGAAACAAGGTTTTACACTTACGTCACCGTGAATTGAATTTGAAAATTTAGCCAAAGAAATACGTGGACTTCATACCAACAAATTTCAAAGCTTCGGTAATGTAACATTTAGGTAGATACATGATATGGATTGTAACATCATTTAGGTAGATACATGATTTGGATATACTCAATATTTACGTCCAGAAACAGAAATTCGAGATAATGACCTTGACCTTGACCGTATATGAGTCAGAAATTGTAAGCAATATTATTTTTTACGTACAAGAGACTACATTGTATGAGTGATTGTTTTCTGTCAGAAAGTAAAATATCATATTTGATCAAATCCGTGTACCGTTTCATTTGTTGATTAGTATAAATTATATTCGTGAAATTTATGGAAGCGTATTTATGGTGCATGAGGGAAAAAACTACGAATCATGAAATTATATCTCTTAATTGTGAGAAAATATTTCAGTTATAATGTGATATATTTCATGTATTTTATATTTATAAAAAATATATAGCTCTCATATTTATGAGATAATTAATTCGTAATTATGAAATGTAATAACGTTATTACATGTATGAAAGATTGCAGAATTACGAGATATCATTCTTCTTAAGAAAACATGCGTAATATTTCAATGCTGCTGAAATCCAGCAATGAAAATATATCGATTCATTAAATTGCCATTAATGATTGGTAGACAAAACTCTTTTGTCGTTAAATCGTTTATCTCTTCTCGTTCATTTCCATAAGGACCGTAAAAATGACTCAAACATTCAATTTCATTCTGTAGCGAAAGAAATGGAATCCAAAGATGTTGTACTGAACACATTTTATTTCCAAAGAAATCGTTATTTTTCAAAAAATATATAAAAAAAAAGTCGGGATCGTAATCTACCAACATAAGTATGTTGACGTAGTCTAAATACAGCTTATTATAATAGATTTAAAACAAAAATTAACGATGTAATGTCGAAATTCAGTATTAAATACTTTTTTCAAAGATAAAGCTGATTTTCAATATTAAGCGGTTTATATACAAAGGATGCACATTATTTTAGGATATGACATTATAT
Organism: Modiolus philippinarum; assembly: GCA_002080025.1. NCBI lineage: Eukaryota > Metazoa > Mollusca > Bivalvia > Mytilida > Modiolidae > Modiolus > Modiolus philippinarum. Next base: position 37,921 of record MJUU01024114.1, read on the forward strand.
ATGATAAAGGAAAGATTATTTGAATTAAAACAGGATTTTTATAGTCATTAGAAAAATCCAAGGTTAAATTGACAAGGTTTAAGACGGGTGAAAACTGACCATAAATATCAGCTTTTTCAAAGATCAAAAGTATTAGTGTAAACATTCAGAAGCAAAAAGTGTGAAAAGAGAAAATCTAAAATTAAAAAAAAAGAAAAAAAAACAGACACAAAAAGAGAAAAACACGGCATTTTTTAAATAAATAAAGACAACATTACGAAGACAATTTAAATAAACAAAAATGCAAAAGAACATCACAAAACTAAAGCATGAGTTGTGTGAACCCCTATAAAATGGATATATCATCAGGTGTCACAAAAGAGTAAGCATGATATGCTCGACACAAGATTACACAGCCAGCTAAACGATGATGTTGTTCTGTTAGGTGGTTGATTGGTTATTGTCAGTTTCAAACTCGTAGACAAAGCTATGGTGCATGTTACTTTTTCAACCCCCAAACAGCACCAATGTGAAAGTTTAAAAAGCATGGCTGTATCTCTTAAGTATTCTAGCACGAATAATATGAACGCAATAACGATAAGAATCACTGCACCGTACGCTCTGACCAAAGAAAGAAAGTGACAAAAAATCCGAAGCGTATTCAGAGGGAAAGACCACAAAGGGAAATCCATTGAACGAACGACAAATGAAATGGCACACATACACATAGGCAGAACAAATTGGGACAGCCGTCATATTTCTGACCTGGAACGGCATTTATTAATGAAATAGTGTTTCAAAACAGGTCTAACGATGAATCAACCTCCCGTTGATACGTTAATTTGACCAAAATTAAATGGGACCAAAATGGTTAAAATGCTACTGTTTAGCTCATCTAACCATAGCCAGTGTAAGCTACTGTCACTTAGCGTCCGTCGCCCATCCGTCTGTCCATCCTAAACTTTGAATTCAAAGATATCCTCTGATACCACTTTGTTAACTGGAACCAATCTTGGTCAAATCAATCCTTTGGTAGTCCCCTTTAAAAATGGTATCACCGGTACCTCATGCCTATCCAAGATGGCTGCATTGCTAATTTCAATTTTTTATTAGATCCTATGGGAACAACACTCAAAGATTTACTTGTTCACTTACACCCAGGGGCAATGTTAAAAAATGGATCTCTACAAAACAAGTATTCTGAAGGTGTGTACCTCGTCCAAGGTGGTCATCAGCAGACAACAAAATTTAACGTTTGACCCAAAGGGAAATACCATTCACAGACCTTTAATTCTTGAAACCATGTATGGAGAATGGCTAAAAAATAAGTACACGAAAAGACTCACAATAAAAAATAACTGGAAAAAAGTCAAACTTATGAAGACGAGTACCTTTACAATGACGAACATAAAACATGAAGAAAATACACACGGCTAATGTCCTGACAAATGCTCGCAGTTATTGACAGCTAGCACAATTTCCGTTGAATATGATATCAAGCCTACTAACATAAGAAACTTCAATCGAAATACGTGTATATAGATATCATATAACATCATCAATTATGAAAGGAGAACATGATATTTTGTAATGCCAAATACTGCAAATAAGAAAAATTGTTTTAATTTAGTTACGATGTAAAACATTGAGGAGTTGATCAATATTTTTGCCAATAACAACCAAAAGTAAAGATTTAACCACCAAGATGTATTTATATCCTTTATAAATAAGATTCCGTAACGAATTAATAAGATTGGAATGGCAATTTTTTAATTTGTGCGTTTTCTTAGTGATTTTGGGTGTGAGACTCCCTGTCGAATAAGAGCCTTGCATGTAAAAGCAAATCTCCTTAATAAGTCAATGAATCTATAATTAAAATTGGAAAATATTTTATCAGTTTTTGATATCTAAATCCTTGATGCAAAAGTTTTCAGTTCGACAAAAATTCCGGTCGCTAAAGTGAAAAACATCACTACATACTCGTGCATATCGAACAAGTTGTGAAATGTAGACCCCCGTAAGAAGGGGTTTAATGCATGTTATATCCTGGCAACGTTAAGAAAGATGAACGATTACACAAACTGTGGAGCCTATAGTATTATTCTTTATGGCCCTGTCATAATATAACGCACAGCGCCAACATGTGCCGATGTGTGAATATATTTTTGTGCACGCTGTGGCATAAAACAACGGCAGTAGAATACCGAAGGAACAAAGGGGTGAAATTCACAAAAATCGAAGTCCAAAGACAGGGCAAAAACGAGAACACAGAAAACAATGACGTTAGACACAAAAACAATGACGCCAGACAGACACAAAGCACAGAACCAGAAACCACAACATTCAGAACAAAGGCACTCACAGTGTGAACTCCAGTGAAAGTGAGAGTGACATCAGGTGCTCCGGAAGGGTAAGCATGTCCTGCTCTGTTGATAGCACCCCTCACACTGTGAGTGATTCAATCCGGGAAAATGTCAAAGTCGGTAGTCAAATCCGGGAAGACGTGAATCTAGCTGAAAATGTCCACTTTCATTTGGGATACTGACACGTCATATCTTTCAATGATGCTATGGTGACGGCCTTAGAATTTCTTGAGGGATGAAATAAACAAAGGTTGAACAAATCCCTGACTAAGCAGCTTTTGGGACAGTGTTTTTGCTCTGTTCAAAAAATCACTGTACAAACTACAAGCTCGACAGTAACGAATCAACTGTGAAATGTACACTCCGTAGGCTGGAGAGGTAGATATATTGCTGCTAAGAAAGGGAAAGTTCACAATGGGGAAATTAAAATCATCACTCTTGTCATATAGCTTAGATTTCAAACGTCCATCTTCGTCAATATACAATAAAAGATCTAGGTACGAAGCTGAAGTAGGTGTTTCAGTTGTTTCTTTAATTTCAACTCATCTGGATAGATCTGATGTAAATAATCCTTAAATTTAGGATAAGTGAGAGGCACGTTCTTAACATGTTAAAAACACGTCGACAAACGTTGGCGTGCGTTGTTGAAGGTTGGGTGCTACGGAAAATTTTGTACATGGTCAAAATTTCACGACGTTCGCCAACGTGTTGTTGATAAGTTATGCAAACGTTAGACGAACGTTATGCACGCAATGTGTGCGATATGTTGTAGTTTTTTAAACGTGTAAAGAACTCAAACCGAGCGTCCTTGTAGCTAAGGTGTAACGTATAAGCCGATGTTTTATTATGAAAATAATAGTAAAAGAGAAAGACAAAATCGCAAAGGATTGTAAATAGCTGTTTTTATTTCATCATCAGACAGATATATATATTTTATTATAAATTTGGGGATTTTTGGGGGACCTATCCCTCTTGCAAATCCGTCTTATTCTCCGGTGCCATTTCTATTCTTTTCTGCCTTTTCAAATGACATTGGGGTGAAGAATTTCTAACTGATCTGACGAAATATCGTCAAAACGCAACAGACGTTCTATGAATGCTCGAAAATCGTTGTGGTTGCGTTCGGTATACGCCAAGTAGGCTAGTCAAACGCCTTTGAAACGTCGTCATACGCTGTTATACGTTGTGTGAGCGTTGCAGAGAAGTTGTGGATTGATAAGTTTTCCGTGCGTTGAACGAAAGAATTTCTTCGGCATATGCCAACATTCTTACGAAATTTAGTGAACGTCGACACACGTTAGCTAGAACGTTATATGTAAAGTTTCCCCTAAGGGTATGGTAGGAGTGAGTTAAAAGCATTTCTCCCTTCGAGATGGTTTAATTTAGATTTGCAGCATGCGAGCTTAAGCAAGCATGTTAAAATCGAAATTTTACAATCGAAAATAAAGAAATATTTTCAACTCGCAAACTAGCTGAATGAGATTTTTTTTCTGCCATGAAATATATGTTAAACGTGAAATGTCTTAAATGAAGGGAAATCTTTCGCGGAAATATAATCAACACCCGTTGGTTAAAAAGTCGTGTGCACAATTGACCGACTGCTGAGAATGGGAGAAATATAAATTACAGCACAAGATCCCGTCCATTACCATATTTTATCCACTATGAATATTTTAATTTAAAAATTGTAATTGCGAGGCTCGCCGAGCATTTTTTTTATTTAACTATCGAGAGTAGATAACTATGGTAATAAGCGGGATAAAGTGATGCAATCTTTTCTCTAAAGTTGAATGATAAACACCGAGAATTGCATTCTGAATAGATTAGATTTGATGGAAAACATCACGGGTATTTATTCAACATACGTTGGATATGAAAATTCATCTAACGGGTCAAAACCGTTTTAAAATTCACATATTATTAGAGGAATGGATTTTAGGCATCATTGTTCTCAAGTATAAAAAAAATCCAAGAGTTCATTTCACATTGATTTCAGTCATTATTTTAGGTGGATCAAAAAGTTTCGGTATTTGATAATACATCCCATTCATTTTTAGCTAGCATACTTACGGAACGCTCTCAGACTATTCCAGGGTCGTTATTTTAAGCCAATTTTCGATCCTAATTATTTGGTATCAACGTTGTCATCAGTTTTTTGCTCCAGGGGTACCGTGGTGTACCAAAAATATTTTCAACTGGACCTTGTTATTTGTTAGGTTGTTATAAAAAAAATAACAACATAAAATCCCATCTCGTGCTACAATTTTTTGCTATTTTTTTAATGATCTTCAAAGTTTACATTATTTTCACTATAGTCGGAAAATGCAATTCGCCTGCCTGCCCTTCCTTTCTAAAAAAAATCAAGCGAATCTTGGACTTTTTTGTGGTTTAGCTTAATTGTAATGCACAGTTCATCATGGGTTTCAAAATATTTTGTTGAAAAACCCTCTAGGTCATTCTTAACTATCAATTTGAAATGGCATATTATAAAAGAAATTATAGAATCGCATTCACTTGATCTAAGGATGATATTGTATTACAGTATACACTATGAAAAACAAAGATGCTTGCAATTTAGATATAAAGCAGTGTTGAAGTTTTGAAAGCTACATGCATGCACCTTTGGCTCCCTAAAAGCTTAAGTTTTCTAAAAACTTACCGATGAGGTGGCTTTGCCCTGAACTCAGCAGGGTTTTAGGCAGCACCCTGGACCCCCTGCCTTATTTAAGGTGGGACGTTACCAAATGACGTCCCGTGAAGGGTTATCGGTCCTTCATATACGTATTCTCTAGACGTCCAGAATTTCCCCTGCAAGGTATTGTAAAAAGGCAGATTCAAAGTGAGAACCTCGGAACTAATGACAAAATAGGATGTTCATTTATATGATATATAATTGATGTTTAGAAAATAAAATCCGAGTCTAAAATAATAAGTTGCGGCCAACGGAGACACAATGAAAAGGGTAAACAGAAAGAAAAAAAAACTGGAAAAAAACATATTTCCCGAATTTCGGGAAGATTTGCATGCTCAACTCATAGATACTTCGAGGCAGAACAGTCATTTCAAGAATGAGCAAGGAGCGGGTCCGGAAAAAAAAGAGCGGCAGATTTTTCTATCACAAAAGCGCGGAAAAAGGTCTGCCCGTTGTAACTTATTTTGATATTTTTCTTCAAAAAAGGTAAAAAGCTGTTATTAGAGGCATATTTTCGGGGTTTAAATTGCAAAGGTGGTCAATGACATTCATTCGTTACATTTCAACTGTGTAATAATGGTTCAAAAGACAAAATTTTATTTTTTTTCAAAAAGAAAGAAGTATAATGCCGTGTTCACAACAAACACGGTGTACTGTAAACTTGTGTGTACTCGGCACTGGTTTGACAATTACTTTAAAACAAGTTTAAATCGCCTACACATTTAATTTGTTCATATCTGTAAACTCAATTTAATGTCGTTTTGTAATACTTAACATAAAT
>MJUU01024114.1:44849-112936 GCA_002080025.1 Modiolus philippinarum
GGGGCTATTCACAAATGAACCTTTACCAACTCCGAAACATCTTGGTAATTTTATTACAGAATGTTTTGAAATAAGAAACAAATGGAGACCAAATAAATATTTTCTCTTTGTAATATTTTGATTATTGTTATATGTCATCTTTGTTGAAGTATAGGTTATTGATAAGACACAAGCATAATGTGTCAGGCTCTGACTTCCTGGTCTTCACTGCCATAGCTGACCAGTAGTGGTCTATTTTTGTTTGTTGCATTGTATGTCTGATCAATCACTGTATTTTGTTGTATTATGATGCCCTTTATGGTTTCTTGGTTAGTATAATAAAAATCTTTCAATAATTCTGTATGTGGGACTACTTTGCTTTTGTCGTTGTATTTGCAAGGAGTCGCGTCCTAGTGTAGATGAAACACAGCGATGGAAATGATCGGGAGTACTCGTAACCAATCAAATACGGGGATTTAATACGAAGCCGAATGCATGTATTTATTAACATGCTTGATACTTATACGTAGTACACCGTACATGCATTTGAAACCAACTTTGTACTTGAAAATCAAACTTAGACAGTTATAGCGAAATGGCTACCAAGGACATCTCTGATGGCAACAAAATCAATCCTTTTTCATGTGTACATCTACCAAAACCGAACAAAAGGAAAACAAAAGCCAAAAAATAAAACCCAACCTTTTTTCAATAAGTATATGCCTAATAAAAATGCCATAGTTGAACAAGTACACCCGGAACCTGAATCGGTTTTCAGGGGTTTCGTCTACAAAACTGCCGGGAGCGTCCCAGATGATGGGTAGGGGAATGCCCTGTCTGTACGGAATACGAAACACCTTGCCGCGAACCATTGTCACGACGAACTGTTAGGAGAAACGCCACGCTCCATGTGCTAGTAAGAACCCTTCTATATTTTTCCAACGAGAGCAGCCTTACGAGGTGATATAGATGGCTAAATTTCCTGGCCCTACCCATATGTCCCCTTTTCCAGTGGCAATCATAACTCGTTGCCCCGGTTGTCACTTCCACTTTCATCTCTTTCTTCTTTTACTTATAATATTTTAATTCATTAACTTTTTCTCGTCCTGATATAAAGGAAATATGCCCACTGCAGGGAATACTCTTAGTGATCCAGTACACACTAGACTCACTACAAATATTTGATGAATTATTTGTAATGTTCTAATCCCCTAAATTTACAGGCTGAGCTTCCAGGTGGCGGGGAGATGCTCCCTGGTCCCCTCCAGGGTTTCGCCCTACAATCAATGAGGCTTCGGGTAACCCAAGATCTCTCGACCTTTTTATGTGCTTCCAAGTCATTAGAACCCTAGCTACGCGCCTGTATGCAGAATTATTTGATCGAAATGCAACAAAAACGTTTTAAACAGTGAACGTCACCAACATCCCTAAATCTTGACGCCACGTCAACATAAAACAGCACCTTTTTACTGTCTTGCTTGTGTTCGAGCTTTAATATTTCTCTAAAGTGAACGGTATCCCCTGTAAAGCTGCATATCAAAAGATTGCGCTATTCCTCAAGAATGTTATGTTAATTTTTGGTCATGGAAAAATAGTTTTTGGTTATTGAATTTTTAAATCCAACAAAATTTTGACACCGAATTTTGTGTATTTTTCTATATGTCTTTGTTATTTTCCTGCAATTTTCTGCACCTTTGAGGCTAGACGATCGGGAAAAAATGCACGGTACCCCCAATTTTGGATTTCATATTCTAATACACCTTATTGACTTCTTCTTTTCTACAAAATATTTTTCAAAAATTTTAACCTATGATTTGGTAACGTCCCACCTTAATCTGTTGTATTTTCGGGAAATAAGATACTTTTTCACACATGATTTAGTTTGATTATACAGGCAAATGTTTTCGAATTTTACGTTGGGATAAAATAGCAGCCAAAAAAGTTTATTTTTTTATCTTTAAATTTTTAATGGCGGCTTTAGTAGTATTAATTTAGAAATCCATAAATCATCATACTACATGTACATGAAGTGATTAAGAATACATTTTATGTAGGTTTTATACATTAAATTTGAAAAATGACAAATTAATTAAAATATTGTTTTTCAGTTGTAACAGGTGCTACAGATGGAATTGGAAAAGGATATACACATCAGGTACTATTATACATAATTATGCTTTCTTAATTTCTTTTCTAACTATTTTTTGGATTATGGTTTTCAATATCATTTGGTTCTAATGCTGCTGATGAGAAGTTAGTCCTTGAAACACATGTACAGCATAACAGAATTTTACTTTTTATTATGCAACTTTGGTATTTTTGTATTTTTAAACCATTGGACCGATGGCATGCCACTTTTGGTGGAGCATAGGTCCCCGAGGGTATTCACCAGGCCAATAGTCAGACTTGTCTGACACGAAAATTTATCTTGGGTTTTATAGACATTAACTGCCTTTATCAAAATTCTTACCCCTTAAAATACTAAGGCTTCAATCCGTGTATGGCACTCGGTGGATGTCCTTAGTACTGGATTTGGCTTCCTATATCGGTATCTTTGTTAATGAGTTCTTCTTTTCTGACTATTTTTTGGATTATGGCTTTCCATATTATTTGATTCTAATGCTGATGATGAAAGGTTACTCCTTGAAACACGTGTACAACATAACAAAAATTTTACTGTTAATTATGCAACTTTGGTGTTTTTGTATTTTCTAACAAATTTAGCCTATGGCTGGCCAATGTGATAAAAAAAATTCTCACATCTAGAGGCAGAATAACTCAACTAACATGGACTTTTCAGCCGAATCTATTCGTAACATGATCCTCGGTGTTTAACATTATGTTATTACAGAAATTATGAAATTTCTCACATCTTGTTAAATACATTTTCAAATGCTTAAAAACTTGGCAAAAACCGTTTTCAAATATTTGCAGAATTGGTTAACTGGATGTGAAAAATTACATAGTTAACTAGTTCTATTATAAATTGTATTGATAGTAGATAATATAAAATTTTACATAGTATATCTGCAGTCATGTACTATGCCTGTCACTTGATTTGAAGCAATGGTTTTGTCAATCAAATAGTGATGAAACATTTTTTTTTTGTAGGGATAAACTATGTAATGTTAGAAAAATAATATATATATTTATTTAATGCGATCTGTTTAGGATAATCAACTCTAGAAATGGACAATTTTTCTTAACTGTAAATCTTTTGAATACAATATTGATTATTTTCTAACATTATATTTTAATTTTGCTTTTCATACCATAAAAGTTAAATTATAGTGGTAATTGCCCATATAATGTCAAACGTGTTCTAATTATTTTGAGGTAACAATTAACCCATTATTAGTATAAAAGTACTAACCATAAAAATTGAATTTATCATTTGAAGGAACTGATTCAAATAATGGGTATGAGACAACAACTTTTTTTGCAACTCAACATAAATTGGATATTACTTTTTCTTTATTAGTGTTACCATGGGACTGCATTTTTTTTTACAGAACATTTAAGTTTTGCACAGGTCGCAAGCATCAAAAATTTTGTAATGTCTTTAAAAATCCATATACTAGAAAATGCTGAAAATTAAAATAATTTTGGCAATCATTCATAAAATTTGGTCTCCATGGTGGTAGAAGTAAATTAAATGTTTAGAGACGGTAAAACAATAAAATGTTGTTAAAAAGGCTACAATTTTGAAGAAAACCAATTTTTATAGTTGATTATCTCATACCGATTATGTCTTTAGAAACCAATATACTAGAGAAATGCACGAAATTGAAATTATACGTCGGGCATTTTTTTATTAACTATGGTCTTATATGGTGGTAGAAGTAAATAAAATATATAGAGAGTGTAAAACAATAAAGATTTTATTCAAAAAAGTTTGAAGAATAACCAATTTTTATAGTTGAATATCTCATACTGATAATGATTACTAGAGAAATTCATAAAATTGAAATTTTATGGGCAATTATCTATCAAATATGATCTTTAATGGTAGTAGAAGTAAATAAAATGAATAAAGAGGGTAAAACAATAAAGATGTTGTTAAAAAAAGTCACAATTTTGAGGAATTTTTATAGCTGTTTATCACATACCAATAATGTTTTAAGAAACCAATTTACTAGAAAAATGCTCAAAATTAAAATTATATGGGCATTTATTTTTCATATTTGGTCTTTTATGGCATGAAAAGTAAATAAAATGTATGAAGAGGGAAAACAATATACATATTGTTCAAAAAAAGTTACAATTTTGAAGAATAACCAATTTTAAAGTGTCAATCTATATACAAGAGCCATGCTTTAAATTGAAAAAAATATTCATAAATATCAAATTTGGTCTGGTATTGTGTTTAATGTAAATAAAATCTTAAAAATGAGTAAAACAATTACGATTTTGCTTCCAAAAGTTTCAAAAGATGCAAATAGGCCATTTTCATAGACGGTTATCCAATGCAGATAATGTGTAAATACAATATCGCTGAATGCAAAAATTTGAAATAAATTAATATTTTGAGTGATCTTATTCAGAAATGTTCAGGTCCCATGCACATTTTGGCCGAAAAAAAATCATGGTCCCATGCCCTGACACTTTGAAAGAAATACATGTCTTACTGCTGTTTGCATCGGTCCCATGCCATGATACATCAAAGTTTTGATTTGTTTCAGTTTTATAAATTTTTCATTTTTTACAGCTCGCTAGAAAAGGAATGGGCATAGTGTTGATAAGCAGAACTAAATCAAAATTAGAAGACTGTGCAAAGGAAATTGGTAAATAAAATATGGGTTGGTGAATACCCTCGGGGACTAACAGTCCACCAGCAGAGGCATCGACCCAGTGGTAATAAATAACACAATACCGAAGTTGCTGTTAATTTGGATTCTGCATATGCGCATTTCGACAACTTATGTCTCTTCAGTGCAGATAAAATCAAAATATTGGAATCTGTATAGTAAAGTTTAGATACTGCATGTTTCCAGATAAAATCTGTTTTCGGGCCAGTACCGAAGTACTGGCTACTGGGTTGGTGAATACCCTCGGGGACTAACTTTAAGAATTATCAAATTTTTAGCCAAGCGTACTTTTTCTGGCACTGAATTAAGCAATTAAGGTCAATTCAACAGACAATCTTCATAACAAAAAAAGAGGATAACAGTAAACACCTACAATGATCCGGAACTAAAATCACATGCCACATGTTCATTAATATACAAAGTATATAAAGTTACCGGGTTTTTTGGGAAAAGGGCGTGAATGTGAAAAAATTTACAATGATTATGAAGTAAATGGGTTTGTAAAATAAGGTCATTGTCGTTTTTATTTTTAAAAAATGTATCTCAAATACCAAAGGACATGTTATAATAAGACGATCATACCTCAACGAATGTTACATATAAAGTATTACAAAGTAATACGGACATTTTGAGATATGAGCTCTTGCATGGTTGAAGGCAGAAATGAATGCCTTGATACAAGGAATAACGCATAAAATTGAATTTCTGACACGTAAAATAAACTAATGTTTACTTGTCTCTTAATAAGATAAAAAAAATACTTAAATTGAAATATACTATGACATCAACTATATGACACTGTTGACAAATATTTATTGACATGTTGATTGATTCAAAATTGATAAAAAATGTTCATCATTGCTGATTGATAACTCCGTCACTATAATAGACTGAATAGTTTATTATTAATTCATTTACTAAAAAAAACAACTCTTTCAGAGTGGCACAAGTAAGTTTCAAGCCTCATACTCTGGTTCAATAAGAAGTTCTATAGTGCCATGAACAATAAAAAAGCAACAGCTTTATCTGTTGCTGTCAGACTTTCATCAGGAAAAGAATTTATCATAAATATTAATTTGTTTCGTTGTTTGTTTCATTATACGCCCCGCTTTAGCGATCACGGTGTCCTTCCGTCCGTCTGTTCTTTCGTTTGTCCGTCCGACATCTGGCACTTGCTTTGTGGCGACAACACCTCTTAGTCCCCTTGATGAAATTCATTGAAACTTTCAAAGAATGTTTACTACACATTGTGCACCGTGAATTTAACAAGAGGAAAGCTGTCAATGTGACAGCAAACCGGGTTTTCTTTTACATGGACAGTTCATCTTACACATTGGTTGACCCTGAATATTTGAAACGTATTTTTTTTTTAGATTTTCAATGTTAAATCTTCCATCAAAGTGGATTATTGCTGAAATTTCAGCAACTTTGATTTTAATCAAAAAAGAAAATAAAAGTACCGTGAACACCACTGATACTGGCACAAATATTATCTGCCTATCTTCCCGTCTATAACACTAGGAGATTTGATCTGGACAAATAGGGTACCCTATTGGTAAATATTTGACAAAAAAATGACTTAGTTCAAAAACTGATAATGTTGGCATTTTTTATCAAAAATCTAGATAAAAGTCGGATATTTACGCATTAGATATAAAAAAATAACTGATTTGCATAATAAAAACTTTCAGGCTTGAAAACTGTAAAATATATTGGAAAAAATTTGACGTAAAAATGACAAAGTTCAACAACTGATATTTTTGGCATAAATTTCTCAAAGATCATAATCAAAGTACCATACATATCTTTGATATTTGTACACTTGATCTGTAAAATAAAAACGTCCTGTCTTTAATACTGTAGGAGATTTGCTCCGAACAAATGATGTACCCATTTATCAGCTGCCTGACCGCCAATCGATTCCGCCGCCCACCATTTTCAGCATTTAAATAACCGGATATTTTCGCTAGAAAGCCCGGTTAAAATCGACTTGATCTAATAAGGGGGGGGGGGGGGCTATATGTTAATGAGATTTGCTCACAGTCTTTCTAATTTTTATTATATTTTGTTTTAGTTTTGTTTGTTAAATGAGTTGTGATACTGACATAATATTTAATGTGCTTTTTAAAATATTCTCTGATTCTGTAAAAATTATCTAGAATTTTAGTAATTGAGGCACTTGCACCGTTCCATAACATTTAATCTTTAGATTTGTAAATGGAAAAAAAATATATATCCAGAAGAAATGGTAACATCATTCTTGTTTACTAAGTTCACGCCGGTTTTTTTCTTTTTTAACTTTCATTTCCTAATGTCTATACGAAGAGAGACAACTCTACCAAACTGAAATTTAAATGATAATGCATATGACTATTTTTTCCAATATTGATATAGACTCATATTATATTGACCATTTGTTTTTGCAATAGATTTTTAACAGCTACAACATTGACAAACTGGTTTAAGATGGCAAAATGACATGGAATTTGACGAAATAAGTTTTAAGACATACAAATTGTATCATGCTTTTCATTGACGCATATATTTGTCAAATGTGATTGGATACGACATTTTGCGCCATTTGTAATAATCTTTACCCTTTCTAGAATGGGAATTTTTGCCAATTTGTATAAAGTAGTCATAGCTGGGGTCCAAATGATTTAAAGCCCTGAAAATTTAAAGACCAAAACATTTGTAGAAGGTTGATAGATTTAATTTCCATATTTGTCAGAGGCTATATGCAATTTTCTTTACCACTGATATATATAAAGGGAATCTTATCGACAATTCAAATGAACACGATCTGAAAGAAGGTCCAAATTCAAGACATTTTTTTCAAAGTTGCTATGGTCTGATAATTTTGAAACTCCTATAGCCAGGTGACCAATGGAGACTGTTTTAAACGGAGGAGATTGTCATTTTTATCTATTAAATTATAAATACATTTAGCCATATAAAAAGTCAACTCTGTTCATACAATAAAAATGATAAATAAAGGTTGTTTCTTCCGTCATGGATTTCCTGCAATGTTTTTTTGTTTTTTTTTTAATTGTTTATTTGTTTTTGTTTTTGTTTTTGTTTTTTTTTCGTGTTTGTTTTTTGTTTTTGTTTTTTTGTTTTGTTTTTTGTTGTTTTTTTTTTTGTTTTGTTTTGTTTTTTTTTTTAATTTTGTTTTATTTATTTATTTATTTATTTTTATTTGTTTGTTTGTTTCATTTTTTTTGTGATGTGCATGGAGAAGAAATATTGCATAGCCGTCTTTGAACATAGAATTAATAAGAAAAAATTTCTGAAACAGAACAAAAGTTATTTGAATCATATTCAGTAGTATCGGAGATATTTAAAACCCCAACTAGAAGCTGCAATTTTGGTAAAAGTAAGTAAACACTTTGTTGGTCTTTTTCCTTTCAGAAGAAAAATTTAAAGTAAAAACACTTATTATTGTGGCAGACTTCACCAATGGTATGCCGATATGTGAGTCCATTAGAGACCAACTGGTAGGATTAGATATCGGAGTTTTAGGTGAGTACTATTATTTCATTTTAACATAGGAAATTGTTATGATTACAAGGCATTTCATATTAAATCTGAGAAGAATTAAAAACAAATAAGATGCATTTTTCACGATCAATTTGCCAGTGGTACGGAGTGCAAATTACTAAATACCGAAGTTACTATGAAATTATTTTCTGCCTATGCGCATTTCGACAACTCTTCAGTGCAGATAAATTCGAAACGTTTGGAAGACCATAAACTCAAAGATGTTCAAAAACTGGTCTATAGTACGGTGAACTCGGTTGGATAAAACAACGGCAGTAGAATACCGAAGGAACAATGGGGTGACATTCACAAAAATCGAAGTCCAAAGACAGGGCAAAAACGAGAACACAGAAAACAATGACGTTAGACACAAAAACAATGACGCCAGACAGACACAAAGCACAGAACCAGAAACCACAACATTCAGAACAAAGGCACTCACAGTGTGAACTCCAGTGAAACTGAGAGTGACATCAGGATGTTAGGCGTGGATACAGTACGAATTTTTTAAAATCAGCTCCTCGTACAGGCTTTTACCAAAATCTTTGAATTTCACGGAATTTTCCACATACGCAAGATGCGCACAACACGTGTTTGAACTTTTTCGGGATTTTCATACTTTGGAGAAATTTGTTATCAAACTTTACAATGTTGTCAAAGAGCAGGTTATATTGAATACAAATCAAGGTTAAAGTATGGCGGATGTCGGAAAGGTATATAAAAGGTTTGTTCCTGATGCAGTCTTAACATAGATCATTGGAACCTAACGTAGTCATTAGGGTTTGTATATAAAGTGGAGATGCGCACCTCACTGTATGAAATTGTTTTATGATTTTATGATTTTTTTTTCATTTTTCAAGACTTTTTGCATCTTTGTCAGTCTTTTTAGACATTTACAAAGAAGGATACCCATTTCTCGCCTATGGGATCGAGATATCTCGTTATTTTGGGGGTGTGAGATATTTCTATCTTACCCCCTTGCGGGGGGCTGTCTCACTTCAATCGCAAGCACGTGCGAAAATTCCAAGATGTCCATCGCTTCGAATTTTCATGCGACTTATCCAGTATTATTTGTTTTCTGATCTAATAAATCTTACTGTTTATATAAAGAATGAAAATGTACCTTTGGACTAGCAATTTTTCATGAACGTCGAGATATGCAATTTATATTTAAACAGATATTTAAAATTCCGCGCCAATTATTGAAAACGAAGTTAGTATCCAGCTTCAGTAAACGTATACCAATTGTGCCGTCATATTTTTCCCGGGAACATTTTTTATATTTCTTTGTGAAAGTCAAACCTGGTCATGGTTTTGCGAGTAATTTCAGAGCGTTAAGGCGAGAAAAAGTATCAAACCCTCTTGAAAAGGCAAGATAGGCTGATCTCAAACCCTCAGGCTAAGATATCTTTTGTCCATCCCTCGGCAAGCCTCGGGATGGACATGATATCTTAGCCTTCGGGTTTGAGATCAGCCTGTCTCGCCTTTTCCCTTGGATAGATACTATATTTCTTTAATCGAGTCCTCCTACTAACAGTTGCAAAACTTACCAGTCTGTCTGTCTATATACTTTGAAGATGTGTACCAGTCTGTACTTTTTGGAATTGTTCAATTAATATCCCATGATTTTGGAACTGTAATTTTTTATATACATTAGAATTGGAGAGAAATCTGTTCTAAAATTTACTTTTCCTAAAGCATATAATGTTTTGTGAAAAGATTCTTGAATCTTTACAGATTTATTTTATGAATATATTGAAGGTGTGAACCTCACGTTTAAGAGTTGCTGTGAACTTTTCATCCACATATTTGGAGATTAGTTTGCTTGTTGTTGATAAATTTATTTCTTTAATGGAATAGACAGCTCAACATCTTTTTCATTTTTTAACGTTTT
Source organism: Modiolus philippinarum (assembly GCA_002080025.1). Taxonomy (NCBI): domain Eukaryota; kingdom Metazoa; phylum Mollusca; class Bivalvia; order Mytilida; family Modiolidae; genus Modiolus; species Modiolus philippinarum. The sequence goes on from MJUU01024114.1 coordinate 55,071, forward strand.
GTAGATCAAATGGCTGTATCCAAGGTGAGCTTTTGCCATCACTTGGCGTCGGTGCGTCCGTCGAAAATGTTTAATGACCCGTGACAAAAAGTCGGGCATATTGTTATGACCAGATCAACATCAACATACCTGCAGTTTCGATGAAATTTTGGTGACCCGTTTTGGAGTTACTGCACTTTTCCACTAAAATACAAAGATACATCTTGTTAGCTCAACTCATCTATAAGTGCTTTACGAGGTGTATGCTCTATATCAATATCATTTATGATGTACTTGTTCTTGAGATAATTTCTCTCATATGGATGCACTGTCATACTTTCAAATTTTTGCTTTTTATTTTTTGTATTTTTAAATTGTTATTCTGACCACCTCTTTATTGTGTTCTCATTTCATTATTTTAATATATTTTTTTTCTAATATTGGCTCGATGAATGCGAAGTGGTTGTTTAAATATTGTGGTCGTCTTCTATTAGTCTTTTGTCAGGAAGCGGAGTACCGCGATTGTAAAAACACATTGCCAGACTGTTGACGATCTCGCATACATTAATAAAGAATAAGCAATGAAGGGGTGTGAAGTAAAAGCAATTGAAACAAAATCTCTAGAAATACGTGGAAAAAAAAAACAAGCAATGGAACAACGCTTTTGTTGTGGTCATTTTGAAGTCACCGCGAGACCTTCAACAATTAGCAATGCTCATACCTCATAGTAAGTTCAAACCTGGATGCAACGTTGCTCGAATCTAGCAATGACATCTAGCAATGAATTTCGCTAAAAATGGTGTAATCGCCGTCTTAAACTTACTATGAAGTATGAGCAAAGATCATTGTTGAAGGCCTCATGGTGACTTAAGATTAAGAGCAACATAAAAAGCGTTGTTCCATTGCTTAGTTTTAACATGTTTTTGTATAGAATTTGTCTCATTTCCATTTTCTCCATATCTCATTATTGTTTATTTCAGACATGGTAGCATTGCTCTTTTTTAAGTGTAAATGTGGTTACTTTACTACTCTATGTTCAGGCATTCTTTGTATGAGTCATAAACTGTTCTCCGCTAAATTAAAGAAAATCATCTTGTAATTGCAATTCCCCTGTAACCCTTAATGAATTGATTTCATACGCTTTACGAGTGTTGGTCATAATGTGAAGATTTTCATACTATCCATGCAAGAATATACCAATCAGTTTTAAACGTGTTCAACTTGGTTTTTAACTAAACGGACTATGCCTGCCCGTCCGATGTCCGTTGTCCGTTCGCCGTTAACATTTCATTCAAGATCTTCTCCCCTAAAACCACTAGACCAATCGGAACCAAACTTGGATGATCTCCTTAAAAAATTATATCAATCAGGTCCGTACCTTATCAATGATAACCGCCAGTGAGGAACATACTAGTAGTTTTCACACTGGAAACTGTTGAAAAGACATTCAAAGATCTTCTCAGAAACTACCTGTCCAATTACTACCAAGCTTAGGCACAATGGTCCTTAGATGGTCCCTTCCAAAAAATAAATAAATAAATAAATGTCCGGCAGGTCCGTACTTCATCCAAGATGGCCGCTAGCCAGGAAGATGTTTTTAACATTGGACCCTAGGATAACACATTCAAATGTCTGCTAAAAAACTACCAGTCCAATTATAACCAAACGTAGGCACAATGGTTCTAAGATAGACCTTTCCAAAACAGGTATCCGGCAGGTCCGTACCGCATCCAAAATGGCTGCCAACAGAGCTCAGTTGCTTATAAATACTTTACTTGAGCCTTTTCAATCACTTGGCGTACATCGTTCGTCCATTGTAAAGTTTTCATTAAAAGATTTATATCTCTGAAACCATTGGGACACTTGGAACCAAACATGGTCAATTCCGAAAAAAGTATTCGGCATTTCCGTACCTCATCCAAGATGGCCGCTAGCGAGGATCATAGTTTTTAACATTTTACCCTATGGAAAAGACAGTCAAAGATCTTCTCAGAAACTACTAGTCCAATTATATCCAAACTTAGGCACCATGGTTCTTAGATGGTCTCTTTCAAAAAAAGGTTTCCGGTAGGCCTTTACCCGATCCAAGTTGGTCGCCATCGGGGAACATAGTTTTAACATTGTTTCCTATGGAGAAGACATTCAAAGATCTTCTCAGAAACTACCAGTCCAATTATTACCAAACTTAGTCAAAATGGTCCTTAGATGGTTTCTCATAAAAAATGTATCCTGCAGGTCCATAATTTACCTAATACGGTCGGCAACGGGGAACATAATTTTAACAGACCTCGGTTGCTTACAAATAGACTATTTAAGAAAGAGTATGTTACCAATAACTCAAAGTCGTCACAACAGAAGTTTTATGGTCGACATCACGATATTGTGGATCGCTATTTGATATCTGTTTCCTTGATGACAACAGATCTTTCCCTTTACAACTAAAAACTGTTTTGACTCTACCGGATTTGGCTGGCGCCTCGGGCTGATATGGGGGTCTCGGGATGATAACCGTGCTGATATGGAAAAGCCATTTATTAATCTCTATGTAATGGACTTTGTCATTTTCTGGGGTTATTTTTCGGTGAAAAATAAGGTTATTCACAGGTATCAACAATAAAAATCAAAAGAATCAAGAATAGTTCATGTCACGAAATCATGTCTCAACCAACAGAATTGATTCTTGTTTATGTAAATATAATAAAATAGGGTTACGGCATAAATATTGTGCATAATTGTAATATTATATTAAGTGAAATTTGATCATGTATGCCATTAATTGGTACAAGGGACAAAATTCTTAAGTATTCATATACTAACCCTTTTGATGTATTGTGAAAATGCAAACCTGTTTTACCATTTGTAGTGAAATGGGACTTTAGGTAAAAAACTATTGGGACAATTTGCTAGTAAATAATTTTAAATGCATATTCAATCAAAAAGCAATATTTACTACTGAGGTTTTAAGTAGCTACTATAGTTTGATTATGTAGGCCACAAAAAATAAGCCAATCAGAATATAGAAAAAAATTATAAATTTTTCAGAGTGCATCGGGATTTAGCATGTCTTGTTTTTTTGTTTGGGGAATTTAAAAAAGCACTAATTCAAACCAAAAATTAGGGGTAAAGTCTAACTTAGTGGAAATATGCATGATTACATTATTTCGAAAGATTTAGCCATTGTAAATGCAAAGAGGCGGTGATGTCATCTCCCTAAGTATGGTGAATTAAAAGATATACTTTATATTTTCTCATTGTATTTTAAAAAGAAAATCATTTTTGTATGATTTGTATGATTCGTATCAAATTATGTTTCTTTTCAGTAAACAATGTTGGATTGTCTTTTGACTGTCCGCTGTATTTCCTGGAAATGCCAGATCGAGAAAAGGTGAGGAATTTATTAAGGGTTACATGAATAAAGAGTGCATTAAGAGAAAAAAAAATAAAACCGAGAATGACATCAGGTGTTCAGGAAGATTTAGTAGTTAGAATGTCTACTCCATCAGTGGCGCGCGTGGCATTATCAGTGAGTCAAATCCAGGGTCCAGTCGAAACCAGTCATGTCAAGCCCGTGAACTACCACCTTCCTTGACTATTTTTTAAGAATGATTAATTATCTTCAAACGGTGAGATCCCAACCCCTTAATCATGATTATTATAACTTATGGGAAAAGGTTTTATACCACTATCAAATGAATATATTTATATTTTTAAGACAAATGCAAAAAGATAGTATGTAATTACTGTAATCCATTCATAATAAAATCAATTATTTGTTTTTCCTGTGACTAATCATTAGTCCCAGGAAAATCCATTCATAATAAAATCAGTTATTTGTTCTTCCTGGGACTAATAATTAGTCCCAGGTTTTTCATATAAATAAAATATTTATTTATTTTATTTTTGTTAAAAAGTTTACCGGTAGATAATGTTGTCTATTAAAAATCGTATCTTTAGTTAATGATCGGAATTAGATCTAAATTTCATTCAATCAATTAAGACAATCAAGACGGTTAATAAAATCAAGTCTTCTTTTTCATGTTTTGTTTTCAAATAAAAATGAACCTACATCTATGGAAAGTTATGCTGTTAATCGAAAAAAATCGGCTAAATGTAAAACCATAGGTAAAATGTTGTTTTTAACTGTGCCCGTACAATATCGTTAACTGAAAAATAATTTGACACCTGTCAAACCGCACGGGAAATAGCGGTGAATACTCTGCAATAAACAAATAAGGTGACACTTAATGAACAGTTCATTCACTGCGTGTCCTATATCCTAGACGTCTGTACGGTGCAAAAATTCCAATCTGGTGAAATAAATGTTGAATCTTTGAGTCTTTGGAGCAGGACAAATTCTAATAATTTCATTTAGAATGCTTATAATGTATTTCAATATAAATAAATGGACACCAGATGGAATCAATTCAACTTTTGAAATGGCTATGAATCAAACATTTTACACAAAAACAGAAGATTTATACGATATTGTAGGATACTTCCGGTGTTCGCCATTTTAATTTTGTGTTACAACAGACGAAAATTGCTTATCTTTAGGCAAATAGGGACGAAACTTCCTCTTTACCAAACCTGATTCTGAAACCAGATTTAGATTGTAGACGTACTGAACATTATGCACGTAACTCCAGCTAAGGTGGCAGATATATATTAAATTCACAGCTTACAATTATTTCGAAAGGGCTCACGGAAAATATCGTATTTTACAATAGAATGCACTACAAAAATCGACAAAAATGAACGAAACTTATATATCGAAAAGGACGAAACTTAATCAAAATTTAAACTGTAATGAACACATGATTGCATTAGAAAGATAAATAATTGTTGTTTATGAGTATATTTCAAGCTAAGCAAAATATTGTTTACTTGAAGAAAAATTCCAATTTTACTACATAGACCCGTTCATTTCTATACACCAAAGTTTCACCTGTACGGGTAGCCGATAAGTACTGTTATGGTCACGTGTTGGTCATCCAACCCCCAAAGTTACTTTGTACATGTATGTGTTCAGTGTAATCTATATTTGATGAAAAAAACAAATTCAGTATCTAATATTTTATGTTATTTTAAGTCTGTTATTCAAAAGTACATTCAGTTTACAATCTGCTAAACATCAACGTAGTTTTGCAACCATAATAAATTTCAATTAACTAAATGCGTAGAATTTTATTTAGTTTAAACATCTTTTGGATGGAATGTGCTTATTATCCTACCCAGTGGACTCAATCGTCATCTTTGGGGTGTTTATTCTCATTCTTCATTCAAATTTCTTTAACATAGGGACGTGATTTGAAGTTATGTAGATAAGCAGAAAAGAGGAATGATTTTTAGAGAGGATATTTCAAATCTATACAATTGAGTTAACCTTCATGCCTTTCCCGATTGGGAAAGGAGTAGTCCGTGGGCTGGAAACACTTTCCGTGCATCCCACTCCCCCCACTACGAACCAGACCGTTTTTTTCAGTCCTTCTATGTCCCGTCTTCAAAATAAAACATGTTAACACTAACATAACCTGCACGCATAGACAATATATGGCCACTTTTATAGTGCATCCGAAAAATTATTATCTGTCCAAAATTGTATGAAAAATGGAAATTTTCCGTTTTTCAGAATCTCTGCTGTTTTGACTTTGAGATGCAAATACTTCATGAATTTGATATATACTTAGAAAATGTTGATTAAATATCGTTTCATCATATCTAAGCAATTAGAAACTATGCTTAAAGCATAGTCTAACCAACTACAGTCTCATAAATTACAAACATATTACCCCTTACCACAGATATTCAACACAATTTATTCCTTTTATTTAGCCTGAAAAGCTTAAACATTGTATAAAGGTCCAATGACATATCATTTTCAAACACCAAAACACACAGTGCCTCCCATATATCAAAAATAAGATCATAAGATCATGCGCCAGGTTTATAAGCAGTTATTCGGCGATTTCACTTTGAAATTCGGAAAATTCTGAATTACTGGAAATTCCAATTTTTCACGATAATCGTCCAAAATATTTAATTTTACCCATATTTTGGTGTCAGAAGTACATATTATGATGTATCAAATGCATCTTTTGCAATGAAAGTAAAACATAAGTATGCTTTGTTCATTTATATGTACAGACGGTCATATTTTGGAGATTTTTAAGTTTAATTTTGTTGGGGTAGGGGTGAGATTTTCAGTATTTAGAGACAAATTGAACACTCTTTATTTTTTCTAAACAGTATTTTTAAATGACATATGTATCGGTTAAGACAATAAATTAGCATATCTGCAGATAAATCCTCCAGATTTGCAACATATAACGATTTAAAAGTGGATTTCGGACAAATCTGAAATGCTAAAAATTTCCATTTTTTATCAATTTTGGACAAAATATTGAGTTTGAGCTGACAACTGGGATTGGAAATACCGAATCATGATAGTATTTATGCGACGTTGTTATATGCAACGCAGAATTTGCGTGTGGTGGTTAATTTTATCCCAATATAGGCAAAAAAATTGACAATTTTGGGGAAAATGTGTTTGGGTAGGGGTAAGATTTTTGGTATTTAGAGTCACATTCAACACCCCTTGTTTTTCTAAACAATGTTTTCAGACAACTAATGTATTGCTCAGAACAATTTATTGGCATATCTGCAGATATATTCTATAGATTTGATATATATTGTGATTAAACAGTGAACTATGGACACATCTTAAATGTTGAAAATTCCCATGTTTCATCAATTTGGGGAGAAATATTGAGCTGTAGTCGACCAATGGCTGTTAAAGTACCAAATCATGATGTAATTCATGCAACACTGTCATATACAACACACATTTGCATGGTTATTTTTATGCGAACATAGACCAAAAATCACCAATTTCAGGGAAAATTTGTTGGGGTAGGGGTAAGATTTTCGGTATTTAGAGTCACATATAACACTCCTTGTTTTTTTAACAATGTTAAATGACAATTTATGTATTGCTTATGACAATTAAATGGCATATCTGCAGATACATTCTACACATTTGACATATATTGCGATTTAACGATGAAATACAGACAAATCTGAAATGTTGAAAATTCCCATTTTTCATCAATTTAGTCGACCAATGGCTGTTGAAATACAACATTCTGATGTAGTTCATGCATTATTTTCATATACAACACATGTTTTGCGTGTTCTGGTTATTTTTATGTGAACATAGACAAAAACATTGACAATTTCAGGGAAAAGTGATGAGGTAAGATTTTCTGTAATCAGAGCCACATCTAACACGCCTTGTTTTTTTAGCAATGTTTTAAGACACCAAATGTGTCGCTTGGTACAATTAATTGGCATATCTGCAGATAAATCCTCAGGATTTGGCATATATAACGATATAGCAGTGGACTCAGTTGGGGTTAACATATGTGTTATGGTCTCATGTTCATTTGCCCCATATCCTTTCGTAAAACATTTTGGACAATTCTGAAATGTTGAAAATTCCCATTTTGGGCAAAATATTTTGTTTAAGTCACAAATGGCTGTTGAAATATAAAATCATAATATAATTTATGCAACATATTCTTATACAACACACATTTTGCGTCTTCGGGTTAATTTTATGCGAAAATAAACAAAAAATTGACAATTGTAGAGTAAATTTGTTGGGGTAGGGGTAAGTTTTATTGATATTTGATATATATCTTACATAAAAACGGCCATTATTTGTTATGATTGTAAAGCAAATATCATAAGCTTTCATTTGATATCTATTTGAAATGATATTTGATTACTAAAAAATAATATGAGGCAAAAGAAAGACAAGACTTATTCAAAAACGAAAATATTGAGAGATCCATATAATTTGCCTTTTTGAAAATAAAATTTTGGTCATTTAAAATATGTAAAATTTGTCTTAACATGTTTGATATTGAAGAAAATAGATTGCAAAACTAAAAACAATTTTCAGAATCGGGAATTTAGATGCCCTTCGGGTTCTCTAGACCATCAAACTTACACAATTTCAGTGAAAATATCTGACTTTTCGTCACTATTTAATTGGGGTAGGGGTACGTTTAATTGCGCTATGGAACGTATAGGGCATAGAAATGATGAAAACTTGGATTCTTTGTAAAGCTGATACAATAAGCTATTATTTGATACCTCGTTTTTATAACTGGGAAGCATTTGGTCACCATTTTGAAGCAACTGAAAGAAAAACTTGAACAAAAAACGAAATTTTCCAAAATTTCGGTAGATGGGTCCAAAAATTGGCCCAAATCCACCATTGCGTGCAGGTTATGCTGGTGTTAACATGTTTTATTTTGAATTTGATGTATGCGAACTTAAAAAATGGGTGGGGTTCGGTAGCGGGGGGGGGGGGTGCACTGGGGGTTATTCCAGCCCATGGACCACAGGTCCTTCGCGGGAAAACTTTTATTTCACGCATGTTCAAAAATTGTTCCTTGTCCGTGAATTTTCCCCGTTATCAAGATGCCACAGATCTTAACCTGATAGTGCAGTGGGGACACCAAACTGGACAAAATACGGAAGGTGCATTCCATTTTCAACCATGTACCAGGGTTTTGGATATGTGCAGACGTTTCCGTTATTGCCTATTTATTTGTTTTTAATGTACTGTACAGGAATGGATGACAAATATTTATATGTTGAGAACAAGTCTGAAGTCTGAAGTCTCGTCATGTGACATTAACAATTCACGAAAAAATTGCAATAGGGTTCGTTAGTCTCGTCATGTTACTCACTAGAATCCAAGATAAACGTTCGCATACCTGTTGTTTGAAAAGCCAGTTTATCAACTTACTATTACAGCGAAACTACTATTTAAAAAAAAATTCTACAGCAATGTTCTGTTCAGTTACTGTTGCACTGTATGAAAACCACCATGATTTGACAGATAGTTTTGCCGCGTTCTTCTTTTTTCATATTTAGTTTATTCATTTTGTCTTCGTCATGTTGTTTCCTAGTGTGTTACATATGTTTTTTTTTAATGTGAGTTTATAATATCAAATAAATTTCTTTTTTTGCTTCGCTATGACTACACTTTTTAAGGTGCATGAAGTTACAGTCTTCTAGAATTTCCTGCTTTTTAAATAAGGGTTGATCCAAGTTTGTACTTTAATCTGTTACAAGGACTTATATCACACCCTCACTTAATTTTAGAAGGGATAACCCTTCATTTTGTTTCTACTGTCAAGATTCATTTCAAACTAAAACATGAAGCCTCTACATTTTGTACATTGCTATTTGTACGGAACGCCTAATTGACAAAATGTATGTTTTCCCTAAATATTACGTAATCTGCATTTTTGTCATTGCTTGTTCGAGATCTACTTTTTTTAAAACTTTATTTGCATCTTTAAATTGAAAAATTTAAGAAACTGCTCTATTCAATCATGTCAAAGGTGTTCTTTCTGTTAGAGATAATGTGAACTTTATTAAAGTTTTGCACCTCAATTTTTTTCTGTCACATTTGCTCAGTTTTTATTTGAAGGATTGTTTTAGACTTGGTATTGAGTCATTGCGTGATTTGTCTGACACAGACTGCTGTTGTGGAGTGGGGGTATTTTTAGCAGGCCACTAATGTAAGTTCTTTTTCAGATCAGCATGAACAAGACACACAGCATAGGAATTCAAAACGGACAATTTTCAAATAGTTCAGTTTTTTTCAGGATAATTCCCCTGTTTATAATTCTAAAACTTCGTGGTGCCTTCCTTTGAAGTTTTTGAATAGAGTTCTGACAGATCAACAACAATACAATCTATTTAATCTTTGTGATAAAGACGGTCAAAAATCTGGAGAATCTAAAAGAATGATAAATCATATTCAATAAACTGAAACATACATACGAGTGTTTTTTTTCTATTTATCACATTGGCTATAGGGGGAAGGTTTGGGCCCAATAAAACTAGTTTAACCCCACCGTAGCAGGTTTGCGCCTGTCCTAAGTCGGGAAATTTATTAAGCCTTTGTGTGTTGTCTTTTTTCTAGTTAGTTTACTTTGTGTCTATAGGAGTCTCGGATGATGTTTATTTCGCTGAATGTGATTACTCTTTATTCAGGGGCCTACTCCGACCTGTTGTTGGATGTGGGGTTTTCTCATCGTTCATTGAAGATCTTATTCTGGCTTTGAGTTGTTATTACTCCCCTTTGGGTCATTGTCTCTTTGACACATTTCCCGTTTCCCTTCTTTTTTCTATATATGAGCATGATTAGATAACAATAATCAAGTGTTCACGCATGTGCTTGAAAGCATGGAAATCACTTGAAATGAAAATTGAAGATTCATGTTAGGGATTTAAAGTACTTTTAAGTGAAAAAAATGTTTTAATTTTTTTGTATTCTCTAATTCATTAAAAAATAATAAATGGATTTTATTTTTCTTTAGCAAAATGTATATTGACAAATAGAGCTAGCAAGAGTTATTGAAATAAAACATAATTTAAACAAAAACGTGCAATTACACTTCGGAATATTGAACATCAAACACAAAAGATTTAGTCTTCTCATTTAACAACTTTAAAAAAAGTTATTTCTTTTCCGCTGGCTTTCGATTATTCACCAATCAAAATTAAAAAAAAATCATTTGTCCCCCGTTCCTAAAATACAGTACATGTTTGACCATCTTCAATTTAATAAAATAGAAAGGGTAACCTTCAATGGCAAAAAAAACAGTCACATGCAACAATGTACCAAGAAACTGCAACGAAAATAACAAACAAAAATTAAACAAAAACAAAAAACAAACACAAATAAAAATAAAAGACAAATGTAAACATCGATAGGAACTCGGGACAGCTGGAATTGGTACCGGCACTGGCAAAAACAGATTTAAGGATACCTCCCCTTTCTCTCTCTCGTTTCTCTATACCATAATAAACATACGAATGAAACGAAATACAGGTAGACTACCAACTCTGTGACCATATTCTTGAAAAGGAATAAGGACAAAACGTAATTTTGGAAGATCAGTCAAGGTCGTAATGATTTATGATAAATATCTTGGCACACGAGTGTTAGAAAATGCAAGTATTGTTGTACTTTATTTTTTTATGTTAAAAAATATATAAACTCCGTATATCAAAATGATCAGATTGCTTAAAATCTAATGAACTAATAAGTATTTATAGAGAAATTTGAAATTTTAAAGCATATATTGATTGATCAATAGATATGCGTTTATTTCAGAATTTTGCATTATTTCAAATAAATGTTTGCATATCATGGCAAGAGTTATTATTGATATGAAAAAAAACGGTTAGTGTATAAATCAGACTGGGAAAGACTACATGTCTTTGTGACAAGTGCTGAAAAGAAATTCAATTCAAAATAAACTTCGGTATTTTGTTATTTGTTTTAAATTGATTGTTTTATATGTGTTTAATAATTCTTTGTTTTTTTTCAGAATTGTTTGGATTTGATCAATGTGAATGTAACATCTGTCACAATGGTATGTATATTTGTGTACTAATTTAACCATACCACTGGCTTTTGTTAGTGTCAGTACCAATTCCGGCTGTCCCGAGTTCCTATCGTTGCTTATCATTGTTTATTGTCTTATTTGTTTTTTTTTCCTGTAGTTCCCTTATAGTTCCCTAGCAGATTGTGGTTTGTAGATGTTTCCTGTTATCCCCCTTTTTACATGTATATTTGTGACTTACTTGAACTAAGATTGTAGAATTTCTTGAGTGGTCTGTATATTAGTCACTTACTGCTACTAAGTTCGTATAAATTCTGGTATGCTATGCACATTTATAATCTTACTTGTACTCAGTTTGAACACATTTCTGATAGTTTGTAAATCTTTTACTCACTAGTACTCGGTTCATAGAAATTTCGGAATTATTCGTTTATTTGTAACTTACTAGTACTCACATTGTAGAAATTCCGGAATGCTATGTATATTTGTAACTTACGGGTACTCAGTTTGTAGAAATTTTGGAATGCTTGTATATTTGTAATCTTATTGTACTCAGTTTGTAAACATTTCCGACGATTTAAAAATCTTTTACTCACTAGTACTCGGTTCGTAAATTTTTGGAATGCGATGAATGATTGTAACTTACTGGAACTTAAGATTGTAGAAATAAATAAATGGTTTCCATATTTGTAACTAAATGGAACTCAATTTGTAGAATTTCCGGAATTGTGTGTATATTTGTGAATTACTGGTACTCAGTTTGTAGAAATTTCGGAAAGATACATGTATTTATATTTGTGACTCACTGGCATGAACTAGGTAAAAATTTCGGAATGATGTCTATATTTGTGACTTATTTGTACAGATGTACTCATTATTTTAGAAATTTGGGAATGATCTTACAAGCAATTTGTTTGTAAATATATCGGAAGTATATGTATATTTTGTATTTTTATTGTATTTGTATTTGTATTTTTTTTTTAGAAATTTTAAATGATATGTACATTTGTTACTTTTTGGTACTTTGTAGACATGAGCTTCAATTTAGTCTATATTTATTGTGAAAAATACCACCAGAACTAAAGACAAATTGATATGACAAACATTTATCCTCTATGTGGTAATAAATTACAATGTAATAAAAGATAATAAAAATATATGATTAAAAACAATCTAGCACAATCTTGAAGAAAAATCAATAATTTTATATAAACAAGACGTTCAAAATCGTTAAGTAATTACAAATTTCAAATAAGTTTTGAAAAAAAAATGCGTTTGTGTTCTAACCTCAGAATATGACTGAAGGTTTGTCAGCTGAAGTTTAATATTGACACTCCTTACTTGGTATCCCTTCCAGAAAGCTGAAATACAACCCACTGGATATTAAACTCGGTCAATCAATCTTAAGTCATGCACATAATAAACAAAGTTTATAGTTTTCTATCTTCAGGGATTTAGATATATAGATTTTCATCGATTTGTATACTTTTTTTTTAATTAACACTTTAAATTCCGTCTTATGCGATCATTAAAAACGTTATTTTATTAGATATCAGTTCATTTTGGAAAATTTGAAGTTTCGGTCCGAACTGAGATTGAAGATTCTTTTCCGGTAATTTCGTTATTGCCGAGTTAAAACTTGAAAAAAATGTACGATTTAGTACTCAAAGAACAACTGTATATATCGTGAAGGAATCCTTGTGGTGCATCAGTGCTTTAGTTAAGTATTATTTACATCTGTGAACAAGGTGTTTTTCCTCGCAAAATTGTTTTAGAATCATACATAATTTACAGAAATAAAAAATCATTTAACACTTTCTGATTCCAAACATCTTACAATCTCCGCATTTAAATGAGAAAGTCTAAAATATAAGAGCAAGACTGTGCATATTGTAACAAAATGTTATGCTGAGTGATTCTAATCTAAAACATTATAACGGTATTTCAAATTATCGTGTGAAGGGAACTTTATACTATTAATGAAGTTTCAGAAAATAATATTCGTGTGAACCCTCTATATGTGCATTTTAATTTGTGCCAACATTAATTTATCTTGATTTACATAGAGAAGTTTACTTACAGATGACTAGTGTCGTTCTCCCAATGATGGTAGCCAATAGAAAAGGTGTGATCATCAATGTATCATCATTAGCTGGTATAATGCCTTCTCCCCTTTTTTCTGTATATTCATCATGCAAAGTAAGTATAAAGTAATAAAATCCACTGTTATGGTCTTCAATCTCGTGACATGTCCACAATTTTTCAACATTTTCAGAGAAATTAACTTATTATTTTGTTCAAAGCCATTACCATCTTAGTTACAGTTTACAGTAACATGATTTCATTCCAGTCTGTTGACTTTGGTTGTGTTTCTTTTCAAGTTGTCCAGGCTGTTTTAATTGAGCTATAAAAAGGTAACTTACAATAAAATTCTATTCTGTTTGTTATCCCTTTTCAATGTTGTGACCCTTAAATTTGTTACTTTTGTCAACATTATATTTGGCTGGCCTTTTGCAACATCTTTTTTAGAATACGTTGCGTTTTTTACCCAGGTTTTTGTCTCCATTTTTCTTTTCTGTACCATGTTCATGTAATGTCTTGGTTTCTTCGTTTTTTCGACATTGCCATTGTCCTTAAACTGTTTGTTTTAGACTGAGGGGTCGGTTTATGGATTTTAATGGATCTTAAATACATGTACATGAATGTTTCAATGTTTAAAAGACAGAGAGAACATTGGCAATGAATACAAAGAAAAAAAGGGGGAAATTCTGAAATAAATGTCCAAAATCGCCCACGAATACAAAGACAAACCAGAGGCTCCCAGGAGCCTGTATCGCTTACCTGGCTTTCAGTTGCCACAATCAAGGTAACATTGCAAGTTATACAGGTAATCTTTAGTTTCTCAAACTTTGGTAGCTCAAACACCTCCAATATTTTGAACTGTTTTTAAAGTCTGATCATGTTTTACTATATTTCTTTGTTGGGCTGTTTTGACAAAAACGTTCTTGCTAAGGACCACTTTCAAACCAGTTTTGAAGCTGAGACGTCATTTTGTAAATGGCAGTCAACAAACAATTTTCAACATCAGTTTTGAAGTCGCAACATCAATATCTACTTGGAAATCAAATTTCATTGAAATCGGACAATGTTGAATTTTCCCGCCTTTTTTGGCGGGCATTTTAAAAATGGCGGTCAACGAACAATTTTTAACATCAGTTTTGAAGTTGCGATATCAAGACCAATTTGGAAACCAAATGTCATAGAAATTGGACAATGTAAAATTGTCCCGCCTTTTTTGGCGGCCATTTTGAAAATGGCGGTCAACTAACAATTTTCAACACCGGTTTTGATGTCGCAACATCAATATCTATTTGGAACAAAATTTCGTTGAAATCAGACAATGTTGAATTTTCCCGCCTTTTTTGGCGGCCATTTTGAAAATGGCGGTCAACGAACAATTTTCAACACCGGTTTTGAAGTCGCAACATCAATATCTATTTGGAAACCAAATTTCATTGAAATCGGACAATGTTGAATTTTCCTGCCTTTTTTGGCAGCCATTTTGAAAATGGCGGTCAAGGAACAATTTTTAAAATCAGTTTTGAAGTCGCCACAGCATGGCAAACATTTCATCAATTTACACTTAACCTTTATCTTCTCTAGTTTTGGAAATAAAAGATGAAAAATACAAAAATTAAGAAAATTCGGTGAAAAAAGGGCAATAACTCCTACAACAGTTTATGGATTTTCTTCAAAATGTCAGGGTGGGTAGATCTTGATATGCTGAACATTTTTGCATTTTACACTTTACTTCTATCTGTTACAGTTTTTGAAATAAAAAAAAAATGCAAAAATTTTGAAAATTTAACGGAAAAAGGGCTATAACTCCGACATTGGTTTTCAGATTTTCTTCAAAATTGCACAGTGGGTAGATCTCATCATGCTGATCATTTTTACTACTGTGAGATTTTTGATATCTGTAATGGTTTTCGAGTTATTAGCCAAAACCTGCAATTTACCCCTATGTTCTATTTTTAGCAATGGCGGCCATGCTGTTTGGCCAGCCGACTAATCGAACACAATTTTGAGAACCCATACCCTGGTAATGATTCAAGTCAAGTTTGGTTACATTTGGCCCAGCGGTTTCAGAGGAGAAGATTTTTGAAACTGTTGACGGACAGACAGACAGACAGACGACGGACGACGGACGCATAGTTATGGCAAAAGCTCACATGGCCTTTTAGGCCAGGTGAGCTAAAAATAGGGAAATTCTGAAATCGCCCACACAAAACTTGAAGTATCATAAGGGATCGGAAAGCGTAATCTTTTCTATAGTAGGACAGTAACTGTGAATAAGTTTTCTGTAGATGAAAACTTCAGAGGTTAGGAAAACACCTTTTGATTTTCGCTCAGTACGTCAAAATTCAAGGTGATATACATGTAATTGTAACGTTCTTTTTCATTGGTCAACGTCATGAATAGCAAACGAAATTATTTTTCGATATTTCCGTTTGTCCATTAATCCGCTCCGCAAAAATATAATGCAGCAAATCAAGACATCGTTAACATGAATCGCGTAGTTCTTATCGTAAAAAATTGAATTATAGGGATTAAACACTGATTTTTGGGGAGTTATGTGTGTATAAACTCCGGCAGCTCACTCAGAAACTTTACATAAAGTCCTTCGGACTTTATTCAGTTGTGAGTGAGCTACCGGAGTTTATACGTAGAGATATTTAATTTACAATGAAAGAATATGGAGTAAATGCAAATCAGACATAGTCTCTACAAATATCTGGTAGGTAGAGAACACGTAATAGATCATCGCTTTTACTGTAATTCTTCACATTTGAGCACTTGCTAACAAATTATACACATAAGTAGTCATATATCGGTATATGTTTATGAGTTTTGCACAAATGTTTGTGGCTTGTGTCTTTGTTAAAGAAATATTATTGTTCGTTTCTAGTAAATCACGTATGACAGATATAAGTTTAATCTCAAACTGACCACAGAAAATTTACACAAACCCTTTGACCTTGTTTTCACTCTCAGTTAGTTAGATACAATCAGCAATCCTTCTACTGGTAATGTTAATTATATATGATTATATCTAACAATAAAAATGATGAAAATGATTGAAGTTTGTTTAAAAAAACATTTTTTTTAAAACAGCATTTCTGTCCGGAACGAACTTATATTTGAAAATGGATACATTTCCGAGGTATAGTGGAAAACCTAAATATATTTCCAGAATCACCTATACACACTTTCGAATTACTGACTTTAAACCACACAATATTTATGACAATAAATTTAATATATATTATGTTATTTTGAGAAAACTGTTAATTACCCAATTGGTATGGTATTTTTTGCATTTCCCTTTCCCGAGACTGATCATACTAGTCTGGAATATGTATACCACATAGAAGATATAGTACATTTCAAAATGATACCAATTATTATTTTGCATGTTTTGTGAGTTAAGGCTGGAATAAACATTTGGCAGTCTGGCATTTGCTAGTGTCACCATTCAAATTCACTCGATATGTAACCAAAAAAAATTGATAGTAGGCCACGATTTAAAAGTAAAAACACAAAAATATACAAATTAAAAATCATCTAAAATGGCAAAAGGGTGAAAGAAAAGTTAAAATGATACTGCGTGTCACACACCATAAGATATGCCCTCGCTCGTCACTTAAGCATTGTTCTCCGTATAGCTCGTATTCGAACTACATACGGCCGAAACGTTGGACAATCAACCCTTCTTTCTTCCTTTTGTCATTTAATGTTTTTTGTTTTTTGTTTGTTTGTTTTTTTTTTGTTTTTTGTTTTTTGTTTTTTGTTTGTTTTTTTTGCAATTTTTGCGTTTTTACTTTTGAATTGTGGCCTACTGTGCCATTTTATTTTATTCTATAGTTAATTTGTGGCTATTGCACAACATATCTTTTTATTAACTTGTTATTTAGTGCCTTATTTATTGTTTGATTCTAATGCTGCTGATGAGAGGTTACTCCTTGAAACACGTGTACTGCATAACGAAATTTACTATATTTTTATGCAACCCGGGTATTTTTTTTATTATAACAAGGAAATATTTTTCAGGCATTCTCAACATACTTTTCCATATGTTTAGAAAGAGAGTATAGAGATAAAGGCATTACTGTTCAGGTATGTATGTTCTTAAAACGTTCAAGGTAAAAATAATTTTTTGTACAAATTTCATGTAAGTTATATATCTAAAGTGATTTGAAAAAATATTAAAGCAATAATATACAAAACCTTTTCTTCTGATTCAGAGTTACCTAAATTTTTCTATAACACAAAACTGAGTTATCTAAACAGCTATGCGAAAAGCAGAAATATTTGCCAATTCTGGTTTTTCTCATGAATCAATTTGAATAGGCCACACACGAGGTTTTATTTTTGAAGTTGGTGAGTTTAAAAATACATCGGCAAATGAATATAGAGGCAAAAAATAGAAGGGGAAATTCAAAATTGAAAAAAAAACACGGCAATTCATATTCTATCCAATTCGAGACAACTTGACAAAGACAAAACACATAGATAAAAATGAACAAGAACGCTAAAACACCAGAGCATTAGCAGTGTGAACCCTACAAAAACTAGATATCACCAAGCAAGAACGAGCAAGATCTGCTCCATGTGTGGCACCCGGTTTTGTCATAGTCGGTGTTTGTCAACTCGGTAATTTAGCTCTGGATCAACTCAAAGATATAAGAAATAGAAAAAAATTAACTAACTTTCAATTTATTAAAAGGGTTCTTACTCAAATATACGTAAAATTAACTTAATTTTTCTTATTATGACTGATTACATTGGTCATTCTGCAGTCATATTATATTTGACATGCAGTTCACCCCTGAAGTGAAGTGAATTTTGGTTTTAATCCATATTCATAATTCATAGTCCATTTCCGAGCGGTCGTAAACATTAAAAGTCCTGGTTTATAAAATCACAATTTAATACAAACGCATACAGTATTACAAAACACGGGTTTCCACCAACATGAACACATTCACAGCAATTCAACACAACAACAAAACAACAATATTTTAAGTCATGACGTCATAAACAACAGTACAAAAGTACGGCAAAACATGTAACGTCAAAAGGCATAAAAAGCATGTAACAGGGAAAGCACTTGAAAATACAAGTTCACAACACTGCCTCCCTTTTTCTAAAAGATTTCGTCCCCGAAATTCTACTATATTAGTTCTATGCTTTCAACTCAAGTTGTTATTATCAAACATCATACAACTGCCTATCCTGTTTTCAAAAGTCTTATACTGACACACTTATTCTCCGCCTCTGTTCCACCAACATCAGTCATTGAGTGTTTAACATTTGGAATTTCCAAGGCTATTGTGAACATTGAATTGTCATTAATTTCATCACCTATACTCGTTTGTTTCTCTAGAACAGACTTGGTGAACATGTCATTTTCATGTACATACTTTACGCGCTGTGCTTTGTAAGATTTACAGTCTCCTATAGGTTTTAATTTCGTCCTTTGGATAGAATTAGTATTTCCTGATTCAATCTGAGCTTGTTTATATCGTCTTTCATGACATCGTTTACGAATATGTCCTGGTTTCTTGCAGTATGAACATTTTATAACACGTTTGTTTTCCACTTCATGTGTGTTTTCGGACAAATACAGGCGCATGACTGATGATGTATTTGAAGTTTGGTTGCTGGTATGATTTTTGTGAACATCTCGAAAGGTTTTCTCGCAATGTTCCTGCCATAATATTTGTTGTATAAGTTCATTTACAGATGTTGGATTACTTGTAAGAACTCTATATCCAATATCAGAATTAGGATAACCATATAATGCATATTCTACAATGAGTTCTATTATCAAATTTTCATACACACCTGGAAACGATTTCCTAACGTTTCTTTCAACCCTACAGACATACTCCTGGACAGACTCCTCCTTGTTCATGGAAATTTGTCTCAGTTTCATTCTACACACTTGAGCTGTTTCTACATCTCCAAAACCGTTCTTCAGTGCAGTATATAAATGATTTATATTATGAATTGTTTCAAACGGTAAGTATGATAAAAATTCAAGAGCTTTACCTCGCATAGATAGTATAAGAATTTCACGCCTATCTTCTTGAGTCCAGTTATACCTGTTTGAATATATGTTGAACTGCATCCAGAAGCCATCAAACAGATTGGAACCATCATACTCTAAATTATAATCTCCCATAATTGTATTGTTCACTTTCACAAAACATCAGCTAATTATTCCAAACCGGATTGTTGCACCTTAGATTGATTTTTATCCTTAGTGCACCAGTCTATAATTTACAAGCTGCATGCATATAAAGTTCAATGTTTTACCTGTTTCCTCATAGAAAATCCTAAGAATATCCTTCCTCCCTCCTTTCAGAAAGTCATTTCCTCCAGCGTTGGTTCGTTTCGTGTAGCTGCCACCAGTGAAGTGAATTTTGGTTTTAATCCATATTCATAATTCATAGTCCATTTCCGAGCGGTCGTAAACATTAAAAGTCCTGGTTTATAAAATCACAATTTAATACAAACGCATACAGTATTACAAAACACGGGTTTCCACCAACATGAACACATTCACAGCAATTCAACACAACAACAAAACAACAATATTTTAAGTCATGACGTCATAAACAACAGTACAAAAGTACGGCAAAACATGTAACGTCAAAAGGCATAAAAAGCATGTAACAGGGAAAGCACTTGAAAATACAAGTTCACAACACTCCCTCTCCTGTCTAGTCAATAAAGTGGCCAGCTTGTATCTCTCTCTCTGTATCCCTGAGTCCTGAGAGGACTTTAAGTTCTTATCAATTTATTTTTTAACAAAAGGTAGTATATCCTAATGATTATAACCACTGGGCAGATTTAAGGTCCACGTAACCATTTTATCGAAGGTCATAATTTGTAAAGTTTGTTGTAAGTCACCAATAATGCCTTTAGAGATAAGACCATTCTAAAATCGTAAATTCATAAATATTTTATTACCTTAGGGTTTTGTTGTTCTCCAGTGATTTAGAGTTATGGCTATCAAAATTAAGTATTGGCCAAATTCCAAATTCAGAATATCTAAACCAATAGAGCATATAGAAGAGACTTCACATTCAGTAATTTTCTTTTATTATTTTGTAATATGAATACCACGAAAAAAAATGCACTAAGAAAAAGCAAATCATCATATCATATTTTTTCCATGTAAAAGTTAAAACATCAACAAACGAATACCGAAGCAAAAAACAAAATACCGAATTTACAGCAGAATACATTTCTGATTCTGCTATTTTGATAGCTACTAGGTTTTCAAATCAAAAAGCAAAAGCAGGACAATTCAGATGTTAAACAAATGGAGACAAAATGTCAAAGACAAAAAAATTAACAAAAAAGAAAGAGGATCGCCACAAAAATCCACAAAAATTAAATTACTAGCAGTGTGAACACCAGCAATATCTTGAACTCTATCTTAAGTCTGATCATGTTTTACTATATTTCTTTGTTGTGCTTTTTTTTGACAAAAACGTTCTTGCTAAGGACAACTTTCGACACAAGTTTTGAAGTTGAGACATTATTTTGTGAATGGCGGTCAACGACAATTTTTAACACCGTATTTTTAAGTTAGGAAATCAATATCTATTTGGAAACCAAATTCCATTGAAATCGGACAGTCTTGCATTTTCCTGCCTTTTTTGGTGGCCATTTTGGAAATGGCGGTCGACGAACAATTTTCAACACCTGTTTTGAAGTAGTGACATGAATATCTATTTAGTAACCAAATTTCATTGAAATCGGACAATGTTGCATTTTCCCGCTTTTTTTGGCGGCCATTTTGGAAATGCTGGTCAATGAACAATTTTCAACAGTGGTTTGAAGTCGCGACATCAATATCTGTTTGGAAAGCAAATTTCATTGAAACCAGATAATGTTGCATTTTCCCGCCTTTTTTGGCGGCCATTTTGAAAATGGCAGTCGACGAACAACTTTCAGAACCTGTTTTGAATTTGCAACATCAGTATCTATTTGGAAACCAAATTTTGTTGAAATAGAACAACGTACAATTTTCCCAACTTTTTAGGAGCCATTTTGAAAATGGCGGTCAACGAACAATTTTTAACGTCAGGTTTGAAGTTGCGACATCAATACCTATTCGGAAACCAAATTCCATTGAAATCTGACAATGTTTAATTTTCCCGCCTTTTTTATGGCCATTTTGAAAATTGTGGTCAACAAAAAATTGTCAACACCGGTTTTGAAGTCGCAACATCAATGTCTATTTGGAAACCAAATTTTATTGAAATCGGACAATGTTGAATTTTCCCGCCTTTTTTGGCAGCCATTTTGAAAATGGCGATCAACGAACAATTTTAAACACCAGTTTTGAAGTTGCCACAGCATTTAATCAATTTACACTTAACCTTCATCTTCTATAGTTTTGGAAATAAAAGACAAAAAAAACCCGAATATTTTAAAATTTCTGTGAAAAAAGGGCAATAACTCCTAAATGTTTTTTTTTTTATTTTGTTCTTAATTTTAAGGTGGGTAGATCTTGATATGCTTAACATTTTTGCTACTTACACTTGACCTCTATCTCTAACACTTATTTAATATATAAAAAAGAAAAATGCAAAAATTTTGAAAAATTTACGGAAAAGAGGTAATAACTCCAAGATGGGGTTCAGATTTTCTTCAAAATTGCACGGAAGGTAGAACTAATCATGCTGATCATTCTTACCTATGTCAGATTTTTGATATCTGTAACGGTTTTTGGGTTATTGGCTAAAAACTGCAATTTATCCTTTATGTCCTATGTTGTTTGACAAGCCGACTAACCGAACACGCGTTTGAAAGTGCATACCATTGTGATGATTTTGTCAAGATTGGTTATAATGTGCCCAGCAGTTTCAGAGGAAAAGATTTTTGAAATTGTTGAGTGACAGACGACGGACGCAAAATGATGACAAAAGCTCACATGGCCTTTTAGGCCAGGTGAGCTAAAAATGACGATTGATTTTTTTTGGGGGAGGGGTGAATTATAATGACTCAATGCTATTTTGTTTTTTTAGTGTGTCAATCCATACGCAGTGGCAACAAATATGACGAAGGTGAGAGGAGGGAATTTTTGGATACCTGATCCTCAGGATTATGCATCTAGTGCTTTAGCAACTGTAGGCTTAGAGAATAAAACCAACGGATATTGGTCCCATAGTTTGGCAGTAAGTGTAGATGTTTTGATCGGTTAAAAGAAGAAGAGTAGGATAGGAATATCGTGTTAGATTCACATCAGTTAAAATTATCTTAAGCTAACAATAATATTTTTGAAAACGCCTTACAGGCATAAGTTGAGAATCTTGATCACTGCTCTGTACTATTCAAAGTATGATGATGCTCATTTTGCACAAAAATGTTTTTATCCAGGCTGGGTCTTTGGCATCAATTACAATACATATGTTTTCTGTCAAATAATCTTTGTTTCTAAATCGCATAATACAAAGGCAGTTAGAACTTTGTAGGTGGACTAGTGGGTATATGTAGGTGAACAAAACAAGGGATATGGAGTGAATGTACATGGGATAAAATCCCGATAAAAACATGGTAAGATTAACACCTTTTTTTAACATTGAACCTCATAAAAATACAGTATCAGATTTTCCGGACTCTTCGGGGCATTAAATGAATGAACTTGACAACAATGTTCTTCGAATGCTCTTTTTCTGATTATTTTTTGCAGGTTATTGATTATTCAAATTTTAAAATTGACACATCAATGAAGAACATAGGTAATCCTTGTAAAGTTGTTGTTGGGAATACTGGATGTCAACAGTTGCCATTCAGTTTTACACGATTATTGAATTACATCTTACTGTGAAAAACTGATTTGTACCGAGCCGTTGAAATATGCTGGGACCCAGTAATAGTCTACATCTGCGCCCGCCCATCAGTCTATTGCACTTAATTTGAACGCATCTTCTAAGGAACTGCTGTCATTCACTGTGAATACTAGATCGTACCGAGCCATCGTTTTGATTTTTCCAAGTGTGTATGAGTATTGAAGTTTGTTTTCATATTATTATCTTATATAATATCTTGTGGACGTACTCCTTGTAGATCTCAATTTCGATATTTCCTCCTTCATATGCAGAATCCAAATTAACAGCAACTTTGGTATATTGATATTTATTACAATGTACCACTAGACCCATGTTTCTGCTGTTAGTCCTTGAGGATATTCAGCAACCTAGTAGCCAGTACTTCGGTGGTGGCCCGAAAGCCGATTTTATCTGGAAACTGTTTACAATTATGTAGTATCTCCCTCTTGCATAGCTCTGTCATTTGCTAATTTTACCTTGTCTGTTTAGATCTTATTGGTAATTTGTTCTCTATCAGTCTTCACAAATATTTCAGTATATGGATTTCCAATATTTTGATATATCTTTACTGAAGAGACATAAGTTGTCGAAATGCGCATATGCAGAATTAAAAATAACAGCAACTCCGGTATGTAGTAGTTTATTACCATTAGGCCGATGCCTCTGTTGGTGGACTGTTAGTCCCCGAGGGTATTTACCAACCCAGTAGCCAGTACTTCGGTGGTGACCCGAAAACTGATTTTATCGGGAAACTGGTAATATCGAAATTTAACAGATTTTCTTCAAAACTGAGGAGTATCTCCCTCTCGGATAACTCTGTCTTAAGCTGATTTTGGCTTGTCTATTTAGATCTTATTTGTATTTTTTTCTCTATCAGTCTTCACACATTTCGGTATATGGATTTCCAATATTTTGATTTTATCAGCACTTAGGAGACGCAAGTTTTCGAAATGCGCATACTATAGGCAGAAGTCAAATTGACAGCAATTTTGGTATATTGTTAATCACTATTAGAAAACTTTATGGCGGTACGTGTCCGTTTTATACTAACTTTTTGCCCATTTGAAAGTAGGATTGTTAATATTTTCAAAGAACATTGGAATTTTTAAAGGCAATTTGACTTTAGATACCAACAGATCCAACAAATATGTAAACTTTGCCCATCTACTCATAAAAATAATCAATAATACCATATTCCAAAGCAGTGTTTCAAGGGATTTGATAAGATTGTTGGCCATAAAATCTGAAATCGTTAAATACAACTGAAGTATCATAGACTCCTAACAATGTTGACAAATTAAAATGGTAATCCAGTATATACAGTATATACACCAACAAAGCATTATGTCATTCAGCTTCAGAACTCCACAAGTGGTGGTTCCTGAAAGTGTAGTACTGTATAATATTTCTGTAATGACTAACATTCCATAACTTGCAAATAACTGACATTTAAAAAAAGCAAAGAAATATTAATACATATGACAAATAAGAATCCTGCAAAATCTCAAAAAGCCAAACAAGGGGTTGAAAGAGGCAAGCCAATGAATACTAATTTTAAAATGTTCAAATTTTCATAACTCTTACAAAATTTAAGTAGTCAAACTAGTGGTGTATGATAAAGTTAACATAGTGATGATAAACTAATTAAAATTGTAAACAGTGGTTTTTAGGACCTGTAT
The DNA here is from genome assembly GCA_002080025.1 of Modiolus philippinarum. Classification (NCBI taxonomy): domain Eukaryota; kingdom Metazoa; phylum Mollusca; class Bivalvia; order Mytilida; family Modiolidae; genus Modiolus; species Modiolus philippinarum. Next base: position 80,076 of record MJUU01024114.1, read on the forward strand.
CTACAGGAAATGGCAATGCATAATAGTCTAAATGTTCAAAGTCCCATAATTCCTACAAGTTTGGCAAAACAAGATGCCGGTTTGATTTTATCTATTATATAACGAAATCTACAAGCGATTCTAGGAAGTACAAAGGCCGGTTGAGGATTTTCCATCACTTCGAGTCCGTCGTAAACTTTCCATTAAAATTGTCTCAGAGTACACTGGCCTAGTTGGAACCAAACACGGTCAGTATGCCAGGTATTTTGTACGGAAACTGCAGTTTTCGATTGAAATCTATGGAAACGAGGGTATTTTGCAAGAAGATTGCATTGTCCGATTGGAATACATTTTTTTTTGCCATATACCTTGTATTTCGTATAAAAACTGTGATCGGAAATTCGAGTTTAAATCGAAAATGCAAAAAATGATCTTAGACAATGAGAATCGAAAAACGGAAGTTCATCCAATCAGCAACGGAAGCCGCTATTCAGTATTGAATTAAACAAATAAAAATTGATTGTCTTTTTAAATCACAAATCACCTTTCGTATTTTTTATTGATTCTATGTATTTCAGCATGTTTCGTAGTAATTAAATATATCTTACAGTAAATCAGGTAGGCATAAATTCGTGCATTCTTCAAAAATGGCCAAAACGATTCAGTTTGTATAATAATAGGAAAAAGAAGGGAAACGGGGAATGTGTCAATGAGACAACGACCCAGAGGGGAGTAATAACAACTCAAAGCCACCATTTGATCTTCAATGAACGGTGAGGAAACCCAACACCCAACGGCAGGTCGCAGTTGGCCCCTAAATAAAGAGTAATCAAGTTCAGCGAAATAAATAACTTTACTTCATAATATACTTTCGGATTAGTTAATATATTGCATTCTACAAATTTCACTGATTTTAGCATAAATAAACTAGAGTAATGACTGTCAGAAACGACAGTGATCCCCGAACCCCTGTTTGACACAGAAAATAGCTATAGACCCTTGGTATAATTTTTCTTAAGATTTTTGAAATTAAACTATTGACAGTCACTATTTTTACTATAAGGAATTAAAGAATATATGGTTGTTAGGCAGAATTCCAAAAATAAGTAGTCTTTGAGACTTCCAAGAATTTTACCAAACTTGGAATCATATATTTTGGAAATCAAATTGGTGGAATATTTCTTCTAATTCTAACAATTTCTTTAACCATGGTTGCAATGTAGAATTTCAAAAATTAGTGGTCTTTGACAATTTCAGGAAATTCACCAAATTTGGAATCTATTATTTTGAAAATTCAATTGGTGAAAATAATTGACCTTATCAAAACAAATGCTGACAGTTTTGTTGCTAGGTAGAACTCCAAAAAATATGTGGTCTTTGACACTTTCAAGAAATTTACCAAATTGGAATAAAATATTTTTGAAATTCAATTGGTGAAAATGATTGCCCTTATGGAAACAAACTCTAACAGTTTGGTTGCTAGGTAATTTCCCAAAAATACGTGGTCTTTGACACTTTAAGGAAATTTACCAAATTGGAATCAAATATTTTTGAAATTCAATTGGTGGAAATGATTGCCCTAATGAAAACAAATCCTAACAGTATTGTTGCTAGGTAGAATTCCAAAAATAAGTGGTCTTTGACACTTTCAGGAAATTTACCAAAATTGGAATCATATATTTTTGAAATTGAATTGGTGTAAATTATTGCCCTAATGGAAACAAACCCTAACAGTATGGTTGCTAGGTAGAATTCCAAAAAAATACGTGGTCTTTGACACTTTCAAAAAATTTACAAACATTGGAATCAAATATTTTTGAAATTCAATTGGTGAAAATGATTGCCTCAATGGAAACAAATCCTAACAGTTTGGTTGCTAGGTAGAATTCCAAAATATATGTGGTCTTTGACACTTTCAGGAAATTTACCAAAATTGGAATCAAATATTTTTGAAATTCAATTGGTGAAAATAAGTGCCCTAATGGAAACAAATCGTAACAGTTTGGTTGCTAGGTAGAATCCCAAAAAATACGTGGTCTTTGAGACTTTCAGGAAATTTACCAAAATTGGAATCAAATATTTTTGAAATTCAGTTGGTGAAAATGATTGCCCTAATGGAAACAAATGCTAACAATATTGTTGCTAGGTAGAATTCCAAAAAATAAGTGGTCTTTGACACTTTCAGGAAATTTACCAAAATTGGAATCAAATATTTTTGAAATTCAATTGGTGATTTTCATTGCACGAATGGAAACAAATCCTTACAGTATTGTTGGTAGGTAAAATTCCAAAAAAATTACTGGTCTTTGACACTTTCAGGAAATTTACCAAAATTGGAATCAAATATTTTTGAAATCCAATCGATGAAAATGATTAACTTTATCAAAACAAATGCTAAAAGTATGGTTGCTAGGTAGAATTTCAAAAAATAAGTGGTCTTTGAGACTTTCCGGATATTTACAAAAATTGGAATCACATTTTCGAATTCTAAGATTTCAGAATCTTTATTTTTTTCCCAAATACTTGCCAAAATATAAAATAATATGCCAAAATGTCCAAAAATACCAGTCTTTGACATTTTCAGGAGATTTACCAAAGTTGGAACCGGAATCAAAATTCTGAAAGATTATTGCGCATCTACAGACTATATGCAACAATTCTGCAACAAATCTAAATCCATAAATCCAAAGATGTAGGATGAGTTTGCGTCGCATGCCATATGTGTCACAATCTACATTTTGTGGTCTTTGTCAAATCGACATCTTGGGGCCTCTTGTTTGCATAAAGATAAATATAAAAAATCCGAAAGCTTATTGCGCATCTACAGACCATATGGAACAATTCTACAACAAAATTAAGACCCTAAATCCAAAAATGTTGGAGGAGTTCGCGTCGCATGCCACATGTGTCAAATGGACATCTTGGCGCCTCTTGTTTACACAAAGACCAATATAAAAAATCCGAAAGCTTATTGCGCATCTGCAGCACATATGCAACAGTTCTATAACAAAATTAAAACCCTAAATCCAAAAATAAGGAGGAGTTCGCGTCGCAAGGATGTGTGACGATCGGTCGGACAGACGGACGGACGGACGAGGCCAACGACAATATCCCCGAACTTTCATTCGAAAGTTCGGAGATAAATATTAAAATAAGAGTTTTAGTGTGCGGTATCAACTCAATCTTTAACAGAGACTAAAACAATTCATTTTTTTCGAAAATATTACATCATAATATCCTTCTGGAGGAGTATATGTATTTGAAAACAAATAAGGTATTTAAAGTAAGAATTTAAGTATTTGGATTAAACTCTGTATCTAAATATGGTCAAAACAATATGGACTGTATGATTCGTTCAATGTTGAAACTTCCGAGTACATAAATTTGCCCGGAGGTTGCATTTTTAACAAAGATATATGACGTTTCAAACAACAATTTAAACGGAAATTAGATACCAAATATAAACGCCCTACCACTGAAAGCCTACCTTCTAGAGGCAAGGTTAGTTATTATCCTGATGCCACATTTTGTCAATATGTTTTCGAATTGCAATTCGATCGTGAAATCTCGATGTCACACGATCGTTTTCAGTTTTTGAAAAATTAACATCATAAAACATTTCGAAGTGAAAAGTACATCGAGACGGACGTAATCAAGATAAAAGATTTTTAATAGACAATATTTTTGTCGAAATTGGAGGTCGCATTTCCAACTGACATCAGGGATTTCTATGGGAACTAACTGTGCGCCACTTTTATCTGAAAATTTCATTTTCTCGTATGAAGCGTGATTGTTTCAACTTCCAAATCCTGAGCTTTTCCTTTCTTAGCAGCAATATACACACCTAAGTACATTTCACAGTGGATTTGTTTCTGTCGAGCATGTAGATTGTACAGTGATTTTTGAACTAGAGCAAAAACACTGTCCCAAAATCTGCCCAGTTAGGGATTTTTCATCGTGTTATTTTCATTCCTCAAGAAATTCTATGGCTGTCACCATTACATCATAGAAAGATATGACGTGTCATTGTCCCAAATGAAAGCTCACATTTTCAGCTAGATTCACGTCTTCCCAGATTCGACTACACGGATTTTGACTTTCTCCTAAAATGACTCACTTTCAGTGTGACGGGTACTGTTAACAGTCCAGGACATACTTACCCTTCTAGAGCACCTTATGTCACTCTAAGTTTACACTGTCAATGCCTAGGTTTTGCATGTTGTGCTTTTCTTTCTGGCTATTTTTTTAGCTATCCAACGTCATTGTTTTCTGTTTTCTCGTTTTTGTTGTGCCTTTGGACTTCGCTTTTTGTAAATATTAATTTGTTTTCCTTTAGGATACTACTGCTGTTGTTTTGAAGGCGTTCATATGTTGCGTTATCAAATTTTATGAATTTTAGGATAAAAAAAGTTTATATTAAGTCTGTATTTTAAACTAATTCTTTATATATGACACCAAAATAGGAGCTTTTATGTTGCATTATACAAAATAATTGAGTTGTAGCATAAATAATGTGTTTAAAGTAAAATTTTTAGTCACCGATTTGAAATCGATCGTTAAAATGACCAAAACAATTCAAATGATTTTTTTTTATGAATCTTTATCAAATCCCTTCGAAAGAGATTAATGCTGAGATATATAAATTTGATAAATATTGGAATTGATAAATTTTGAAAAGTGAGAGTTTTACTTTGGGGTTTAAATTCATTCTTGTATAACGTGACATATAACTTCCCCAAACTGATATTGTGAAGTAAAATTTTCAAAACTAAAAATCTTACTTTTCACACCTTTTTATTGATAAAATTTAAGAAATTTGTATAATTCAAAATGGTTATAATGAAGTGAAAATTAAAAAGAAACGGGATCGATTTAGTCGATTTTAAAGAGTGATTTCATTCCTTCTTGATTAACTGTGAAGTACATTTGAAAAAAAGAGTATAGAAATTATCATAAAAAATATCTTTCCTCCAGAGTATGGTAAAATAATTAAAAATTATATTTGTTTAGTCCCCGAGGGTATTCACCAGCCCAGTAGTCAGTACTTCGGTGCTGACCCGAAAGCCGATTCTATTTGGCACCTTACAATATTTAAATTTTTGTAAATTTTGTTGAAAACTAAGGAGTATCTCCCTCATGCAAAGCTCTGTCCTTAGCTGATTTTGGCTTTACATTTAGATCATATTGGTTATTTGTTCTCTATCTGTTTTTAAAAATCTTTGAGTTATGGTCTTCCAAACGTTTAGATTTTATCTGCACTGAAGAGACATAAGTTGTCGAAATGCGCATATGCAGAAATTAAATTCACAGTGACTTCGGTATTTAGTTATTTATTCACTAATTATTAAATGTTTGGTTCGCAATAAATCATGTAATTAATCAAGAAAACATACAATTTTCCAGACTTTTATAATTTTACTTTTTGTACATCAATTTGAGTTCTGTAAAAAGTTTTACGGAGATAAGGAAATTCATATTTTTCTACAGGTTTAAAATTTGGAATTTTTTCTTAAAAATTTTTGTACAAATTCATGAAATTAAAAAAAAATATTTCTGAAAAAGTTATGGTATTTTCTTTTAAATCTGAAAAACCTCAAACGGTGTATTCTACCATTTTGCATTTATTATACAGATTTCTCTTTTAACAAAAAAAGTTATGAATAATTAAATTAGTACTCTATATAAAGACAATGAAAATTTTTGATATCTTGCCAACAAAAAGGTAAAATCACGTTACTTAATGAAATACAATAAGCAATAAAAAATTTCGAAAAGTGAATAAAAAAGAGAATTTTAAGCTATATATACAGCATAAACGATTCTGATTTATTAAATTAAATTGTGAATAGCGGTTTCCCTTGCTGATTGCATGAATTTTTAAAACATAATTTGGATTTCCATATCTCGTTCCTCATATATTAAAATTATAATTAGCGTCTTTGATTTGAGCTCATATTTCCGAATCCGATCGGAAACGAAATCCCGTTTAGGGAAAACTTCAGTTTTCGCGCAACATACCATGTAATCCGATCGGATTCTTCTGTTTTAGTGAGGAATGCGATTTTGTACGGAAACCGTTGTTTTCATGTATTCTGCATTTTTGTAACTATCGTGTGTCACAGATGTCCGTCATGTCCACATCCAATTTAAGACGATTGATTGATCCGTTAGAGTTAATCGTGCAGTAAACAATATTTCAGTATTAGAACAAAAAATCATAAAGAGCAAAACCTGATTTGCAACTACAAGCAATAGTTGCTGTCGTCCCTGGCAATCAATTTGATTAATCTATCTGAATTATTTGCAGCGTAAAAATCTTCCTAGAAGCCATTTTTCGTTAAAATCTATTTTTACATGTTTTTAGCTATCTCGGAAATGTCAACTACTTTTAGATTTTTTTCCAATGTCAATATCTGCCTTCACATTAGTTTTTCGTTAAAATCGAAGCATAATAAAGAGGGGGAATTTTTAACTACATGGAGCTGCAAAGTTTGTCTACAATGGTTGCCTACCAAGCTTTCATGTTATGACAAGACTACCCCTCTGAAACAGGGGTGCTTCTTTTTTTGCACACCCTGCAATACTGTAGACGGATAACCTTAAAACAAATTCGGTGCTTCTTGTTTTTATTACCATATGAAATACATCTATGTAATAATACTTTTAAATGATGAAACGGGAGATAGATTTATGAATAGGAAGTGCAATACAAGGGTTGATGGACGGAGAGATGATTTTTGAGTTGCTGGCAGTCTTATTGAATCTCTTATTTAATGAATAACTACATATCAAAATCGCTGAAAATTTAGTTAATCTCTTTTTTTTTTATTTTGTAGGAATGGGTAGCTAGTTTTATACCAATGAGTGTTAGAGTTGATTTGTTGGTGTTTTTATTACAAGGTATAAGGAAGAAAAGATTAAACAAAATCAATGCTCATAAAAATGACTGAATTATGTAAAGACTTTTCTACAATATAGTTGCTATCTCATTAAATTTAGAGAAAAAACTGCACTTGGGATTTTTTTCTTACTTTTCCCAAAGTTTCAAAACGCATCGTCCGACAATAATGAAACATTCAGAGAGGTAATGACAATCTAAGGAGACGAGATTTTAAAACAAAAACAGAAATCAAGAAAACGTTGTCTCGTATTTGTAACCAAATACAATCCTGGACTGACAATAAAAAAAGAAAGTCCTTTTAAAACATTCGAATGAATTAAACAAAAATCCTAGATGCAAACAGATATTTAACTCACAAGTACTCATTGCCTATAAAAAGGACAGAAATAAAGTTGAAATATTGAAAAATAAAAGCTAAAATTTCAGCGAATTCAAATGGAAAGTGAATAGAAAGCTTTCGTTGGTGTCCAAATTTCAAAAATTTATAAATTTTTAAATAAGAAATGTGTAGTGTGCAGACATAATGGTGTATGGTCCAATGATCTAAAATTCCACAGCGGTGACCATCGATGAGCCCCAGTTGATGAAACGTAGTTTTCTCATCTTGGAATTATATAATATTTGGTTTGGAGCTTGATTATGATTTATTTTAATGCTTAAGGCCTCATGGTGACTTCAAGATGAAGAACAATAATAAAAGCGTTGTTCTATTGCTGTGTTACCATGTATTTGTAGAGATTTTGTCTCATTATCATTTACTCCATATCCCTTCATTGTTAATTTATGACAGGAGTTTGTCTCTCCTGCAGTGTGGAGTCCGTAAAAAGATTCCCCGTGAGAGAGATGTTGCTCTTTATACATTACAGTTATGGTGTACTTGTTTTTGAGAGAATTTCTCATATGAATGCACTATCATTCTTTCAAATTTTGGCTTTTTAATTTTTTTGTAATTCAGAATTGTTTTTCTGACCACCACGTCTCATGATTTTATTATGCCAAGTTTTCTTACAATTGGCTCGATAAGTGCCCTGTGGTTGTTTAAATGTTGTGATCGTCCTCTTCTAGTCCTTTTGTCGGGAAATTGATGACAGCGATTGTAAGAACACTTTGCCAGTTAAGTTTATGTTTGTTGACAATCCCGCATCCATGGATCAAAGGAGAAAAAAACAAGGATGTAGCGTTGCTCAGCAATTAGCAATGAATACCGCTCAATCCGGTGCTAGGAGCCGTCTTGAACTTGCTATGAGGTATGAGTAATGCTCAATGCTGAAGGCCTCATGGTGACTTCAAGATGAAGAACAACAATAAAAGCGTTGTTCCATTGCTGTGTTACCATGTATTTGAAAAGATTTTGTCTCCATATCCCTTTATTGTTAATTTATGCCATTTTCAAATCTGTTGTATAACCATTTCCTATTTTTTTTAGCTTTACTATAATCAAATCAAATATTTTATTGTACCAATCATGGACCCACTATAACCCACAACGGAAAAGAAATTTTCTTCACTGTTTAGTCGGCTTGTTTATGTGGGAATTATTTCAAATTTGAAATTTTATAATAATGAGTTATAACGTGTAAGCCGTTTCAGGTCTGCTTTGTTACTACTTCCTGTTTGTCGCTATTTTGAAATTTTGCTAAAACGAACATAAATGAGTAAAAGGATGTAAGTAGGATCAGGAATATTTTCAAATTTGTTTACACCTGGCGATGTTTATTCTTGTCTGGATACACAACTGTTCATAGAAACGGATAACGCTTGAGGAGGAGTGTATTCATTTGGAACCATGCGGACCACGGCAATCTTACTTTTCAAAGATTTTTTTTATCTGTTTATGTAGAAATATTTGATGATTGGCCTTAATCTTAAGCAAAGGGCGTTGTAACGTGTTTCTCCTTTCCATGTCAGTCACTCTTCTATTTCCAACTTTTTCATTATTCGTCAAGCTTTTTTCTGCAATCTAATTTTATCACAAGTTTTGTATAGCGATGCCATAGGTAAGATGCGTTTTCAGGCCTGTGAAAGTACGATTTCCTATTAACACTGTTAGTCAGATTTTGACACTTATAGCAAAATAAAGTTATTTTTCGTCAAAGTTTTCTTTACAATTGTAAATAACTGTATTAGGGAAGTTTCGTGGGTTAAGTTGCGCTAATTTATGATTGACACATATAAGAGAAAATTTTTCCTCGCGTAAATTTTTTTCATAACAAACGAAATGAAATGTGAGTGAGAAATCGCGAACAAAATAAAACCTCGGGAATAGGATAAGGTGTCACAATAGCAAAATTTCAACACCAAAATAACCTCCTTTACAGTATACATTTTATAACATGCTTTGTATAACCATGTCAACTTACAAGATGCATTTTAGTTTGTCAGAGTTTTTTCTTCATTTAGCAATACTCATATAATTTTTTTTATAAAAATAAATTATATTGAAAAAAATTGAGATCCCACCATTAACTATGAACATTTGTCTTTCTCGTACCAAATAAAACGACAAATATCTACTAATCCCATCAATAAAATGAAAAGAAATGATATTGTCAGTCTTATCAGGTTTAGACTTGATATGTCGCTCTGGAGGTAGCCGGGACGACGCATTGTTAATGGTCCCAAAAACTTTTTCCGGCCGAGTTCCATGAGATGCCAATATAGAATCGATGGATATTTGGCGCCATCATCGTGAGCATGTACGCATAAAACCATTTCTTTTTCAAAATTGACCGCTTCGAGATCCAATTTACTTTTTTTTACAAAATTTCGCAAAAGTACCTCCCATCAATGAGAGTCAATTATATTTGAAACCACAGGAATGACTTTCATAAAACCCACAACAGCAAGTTTCAGTATAAATTATAGATGGAGTATATCCAAAATTGAAATTAAAAATGGCCACCATTTTGTGCAAATAATTTTATATTTTGTCAGGAGCTTTATTATGGTGAGGTAAGTGAGAATCGAACCGTCAATCAAAAGAACGAACAATCCATGGACAATAGCAACATTGGAAACACTAAAAAAACTAGAGGCTAAGAGACTGAGCCTGTATCGCTCACCTGACAAAATGCTGCTATGCCATGCATGACCAAAAATGATGTTTTTTTACCAATGGGGTCTTACGTTCCTCGCTGGCGGCCATGTTTTTTATCGCATCGGACCGAGACGAGCAATCTTTCTTAAGGACCTTTAGTACATCATTCCTGTAAAGTTTGGTTGAATTTGCTTCAGTGCTGTCTGAGGAGAAGATGAAAATGTGATTTTCCCAAAGTGTCCAAGGTTAAACTATGTTCCGTGCTGGCGGTCATGTTTTTTATCGGATTGGAACGAAATGAGCAATCTTTGTTAAGGACCTTTACTAAATCATTCCTGTAAAGTTTGTTTGAAGTTGCTTCAGTGGTTTCAGAGGTGAAGATGAAAATGTGATTTTCCCATAGGATAAAATGTAAAAACTATACGCTGTGCTGGGGCTTTTTATGGGATCATAAGGAAACGAACAATCTTTGTTAAAGGCCTTAAGTTCATCATTCCTGTAAAGTTTGGTTCAATTTGCTTCAGCGGTTCCAGAGTAGAAGATGAAAATGTGATTTTTCCAAGAGGGTCCAATCTTAAACTATGTTCCGTGCTGGCGGCCATGTTTTTTATCGGATCGGAACGAAATGAGCAATCTTTGTTGAGGACCTCTAGTACATCATTCCTGTAAAGTTTGGTTGAATTTGCTTCAGTGGTTTCAGAGTAGAAGATGAAAATGTGATTTTCCCATAGGGTCCAATGTTAAACTATGTTCCACGCTGGCGGCCATGTTTTTTATCGGATTGGAACGAAACGAGCAATCTTTGCTAACGACCTTTAGTATATCATCCCTTTAATGTTTAGTTGAATTTGTTTCAGCGGTTCAAGAGTAGCAGACGAAAATTAGATATTTCCCATTTGTTTAAATGTTAAACTATGTTCCCTGCCGGCGGCCATGTTTTTTATCGGATCAGAACGAAATCAGCAAACTTTGTGAAAAACCTTAAGTGCATCATTCCTGTAAAGTTTGGTTGAATTTGCTTCAGAGGTTTCAGAGAAGAAGATGAAAATGCTATTTTCCCATAGGGTCCAATATTAAAATATGTTCCGTGCTGGCGGCCATGTTTTTTATCGGATCGGAACAAAATGAGCAATCTATGTTAAGAACCTTTAGTACATCATTCCTGTAAAGTTTGGTTGAATTTGCTTCAGTGATTTCAGAGTAAAAAATGAAAATGTGATTTTTCCCTTGGGTCCAATATTGAACCTTAGTTCCGTGCTGGCCGCCATGTTTTTGTCGGATCGGAACGAAATGAGCAATCTTTGTAAAGGACCTTGAATTTGCTTCAGTGGTTTCAGAGGAGAAGATGAAAATGTGAAAAGTTTAACGGGCGACGGACGATGGACGCCAAGTGATGGCAATAGCTCACACTGACTCTCTGGGTCAGGTGAGCTAACAAGGACACCACTTGAGTACGGACAAAACAGAAAAATGTAGACATACATACAGATGAAGAACACGGACCCAATAAAACCATTTTAGATTAGGTGTACCGGTAGAGTAAACATATCCTGCTTCTATTTAGACACCCGCCGTGTTGAACATGTCAACTCCGGCAGTAAATCAAATCCGATAGAGGAAAACAAATTTAATTTGTATAGGGAAATATCTGTTGTCATCTCGGAAGTAGATATCCCATAGCGATCCCCAAAATCGTGATGTCGATCGTAAAATTTCTGTAGTAATGACTTTGAGTTTTTGGTAACGTACCCTTGCTTAAGTAGTCTATTTGTAAGCAACTGAGCTCTGTCAAGGAAGTCACTGTTACGACCCTTAAGTAGCGAATGAGTTGTGATATGTAAACTCCATATGCTGGTGCTTTTGGAATGTTGCTATAAAGAAAGGGGAAGCTGACTATTGGAAAAGTTAAGTCCTCGCGTTTTTCATACAGCCTAATTTGTATTGTACCTCTGTTGTCAATTTCAAGATGAATGTCAAGGAACGAGGCCGATGGGGAAGTATTTGTAGTATCTGTAATCTCAAGTTCTATTCGATAAATAAGAGGAAGAAAATCACCAAAGCGAGGGTTGTTGTGAAGGATAAAATATCATCTATATAACGGAAGCTGGAATCAAAGGACATGGCCAGTTTTATTTTTTTTATTTGTTTTTTTTTTTGGTGGGGGGGGGGGGGGGGTTAGTAGCCCTTCTCTGAATTCAGCCTAATAAGAGTGGGGAAATAGATTAGTTAAAAGTGGTGCACAGTTTGTGCCTATTGGAACACTAATGGTCTGTTGAAAAACAAGTCCTCCAAACGGGACAAATATATAGTCGATCAGAAACTTTAACATTTGTATCACTTCTTCCTCTGTCTATTTTTTCTGTGATTCTGAGTCGTATTTCGCAAAGCATGCTTGCTCTCGCAATGTACTCGTATCTTCGCTCGCCGTTCTTACAAAAAAAACATCTATGAATTTTATCTTTCAGCCGAGATTCAGTTGTTCATGATAAATGGTAGTATAAAGTGTAATGAAGTCAAATGTTTTAATGCTGTTACAATGCAATAATGATATAGATTTCAGGATGTTAAACAGATCTTTAGAGGTTTTTAATATCTACATTTCATTTACACAACTTCTTGAAAAGCCAGTATCACAGTATTTTTGAAGGCCCTCTTTAATGGCTGTCAATCTTAGAAAGAGGTTTGGGGAACATTTTGCAGATCTAGCGATGTACCGCTGTTCGTATGGGCATTTGTGTAATTTTGGTGCCAAGTACAAGGAAGGGAGATCAGTGTATTCATCTTTGGTTGAAATTCCAAAGGACAGCAAAACAGATTTATGGTTCTGTAATATCTTCTCTTTAAACGAAGTAGTAGCTGTGTAGGTTGGATTGCCCTGGGAGTAACCAATGCCTATTTTTTTTAAACATTCGATGTAATGATTTTTACAGATGGAAATGACGTTAATTAGGGTCCTTATCTGCCGGAACAACAACATAACAAGCACAAGCAGATATGTTTTGATCTTGTTTGGCTATTTTGATCTTATCACGAACTTGACATCCTTAACGTAATTTGTCTTAGGACTGTGTAAGATATTCAGTCGAATTTCAAGATAATTGCTTTCAAAGACGATCAAGACCGGTTAAGTTTATCAAGATCAAACAAGATAATTGCGTTCAAGGGCGATGAAGATCTATTAAGTATAACCAGATCAAACAAGATCAAATCGAGATCTTGTTTGATCTTAACAAACTCAACTCGTCTTGATCTTTCCTGAACGCAATTAACAAGTGGATCTTATTTGATCTGATGCTATCTTAACACGTCTTGATCGTCCTTGAAATAAATTTTCTTGGAAACCATCTTAAAATCTTAAACTGTCTTAATAAAATTGTGTTAAACCTGTAAAGATCGTGGTAAGATCAAAATGGCCAAACAAGATCATAACATATCTACTAGTGAAAATTGTGTTAAGCCTGTCAAGATTTTGATAAGATCAAAATGGCCAAAAAGATCTTGACATATCTGCTTGTGATAGGTATATGAGATGATTGGAATTGATGCGTTCTTAAAATATGGAGATATTTTGTTTTTTACACATTTGTGATGTAGTATATTGGCAAGGTTGATGGCATCCAAACCCTTATTAGCAAACTTTATTGGTAGAAACGAATGGTGTTCTACATTTGCATGTTCTTTAACAGGTTGGAATAATCTGTGGAATAATCAGTGTTTGCAGGGGGGACTCTACCATTGCTTGCAACTGCAAATCTAGTTTGTCTGTTATGATAATTATTGTAATAATTCAAGTCTAGATATAAACAAGTAAGATGTTTTGTCCCATAATAATTGTTTTAGTTTAAAAATGTCAAGTTTTTGCCCTTTTATGTTTAGATGAGCATAACATACGCTCGTGACCTTAACCTTGTATAAAATTTTCAGATTCAAAAGGCCATGATTTCAAGTTGGCCTCCAGTTTACCCTTAAAAACTGCAGATCAATTATCTCACCAACGCCTCGACAGTTTTCACAAATCTTGGTGGAGTTGTTCAAAACGGTAGAACCACGGAATCTGTTTATCATTTTAATTTTGTTAAATTCCCAGGAAAATTCCTATGTAGATTTTGACTAAGAATAAAATTGAATTATGAAATTGTTTGCCGGGGCGACTCAGCCATTGCTTGCAAATGCAAATCTAGTTTGTCTGTTGTGACAATTATTGTAATAATTCAAGCCAGGATATAATGAAATACCGGAATTGTATAGAGAAATGCTTTACTGCTGGACTGAAGTTAAAGATAAGTACCAAACTAAAAAACATACGGGAAATAATCTAGGGGAAATAAAAATATTAAATTTAATTTGTTCAAGATTAATTGGATCAACCGAGCAATATCATTTTCGTAAATGATAGATTAAGAAGGAAAATTTTCTGAAGCTCAAATACTAAACAAATTACAAGGAAAATCAAATTGGATATTAACACAATGAATAGGAAAATACCGAATAATTGGATTAATTGTCTGAAAACCGAAAACTCATTAAGTAAAAAATATAGATATAAGTGAATGTAAAATCAAAATGAATAGAAAAATATATCACAATATCTGAAATTGACAATAAAAAATATGTAACACACTTATCACAAAAACATTTGTAACAAACATCAGTTTAGATATTATGTCAAGATTATTAGAAATAGAATGATGTTGCGTTAGGAAAACATTAGAAATTATTCATGATCAAATAAAGTTCAATAAATCAAAAATGTATAGATAGAAACTTATTATTTTCAGGTCCTTGTAACACTTAATTCAAAATTCTATTTTTTTTTTAAATTTTAACATTTTGAAAGTTTGACCAAAAATCTTAAATATCAAAATGTCAAAACAAAAAAAAGTTTTGAAATTTATATAAGAATTTACCAAAATCATCGAATATTGTGAATCGACTGGGTTTATTTCAACATACGAGCTTTAGACAAACGACATACTTTTACATCATATGCAAAAAATACCGAAGCTGCATTACAAACAGTACACATGTTTCAAGGAGTAACCTCTCATCAGCAGCATTAAAATCGATAATATAGAAAGCCATAATCAAAAAGTAGTCAAAAAGAAGTACTAATTTAAAAATATTCGAAATAAGAAGCCAAATCTAAGTACCAAAGACATCTACCGAGTGCCATACACGGAATGAAGCAAGAATATTTCAATTATAACCTTGAGTTAAGTTAGACGGGCTAGGACGGTCAAGGGATCTTAGTCTACATTTGTGTTTGTGTTTGTGCTATCTCTGTGTAAATTTATGTTTCAACAAAATATAATGCATCTAGCTGAAAAGTGATGCACGAAGATATCTACACCGATGACATAAATTCCTTCAGGACCCAGGGAGAAGGGAGATAGGAACTGTTATAACAAGGGTTGGAACTGGGGATAGAAGCGAAGGATACGTCGGAACTCTTGAGCAAGGAAGAATTTGATTACCCCCCCCCCCCCAAAATAGATATATGTATGCATATGTATATACGACAGATTACAATTTTCTGTTCTTATCTTAAATAATAAGAGGTCTTCAAATTAAAATTGCATGCTAAAAGTACTGTTTTCATATTGACCATACTCATATCTTTCAGATACAGTTCCATAGCTCTTATGGTCAATGTGTTTTGTTGTGAATTGTACATGGCAATGTGCCAATCTAATTAAAACAATAGCAAATTAAAGTATTCTAGCGCTTTTGTTTAAATTATGGTATCTTCGTGCTCATCAACCCTATGTCAATTAACTATATATGATACAGAAAGCGAATCTTGATGGGAAACTGCGCATGCTATTAGTCTTTAGCAAAAGATATTCTTGTACAAATCATTATCGATCATTGTAGTAAATTCCTGTTAATTTTTCTGCCCCTTAGGGGGCGTCTTAATTGACAAAAAAAGTATTTGTTGCTGTTGTTGTATTAGAAACCAGGCACAAATCTAGACATTTTAAAAAGGAGGAGACCATGAATTCTTTTTAGACTGCAATGATTAAGAGAAGCAAGTTTCAAAATTTGCTCGGGGGAGTTTTTGTTTAAAACAATTCCGCGATTTTTAGCTGCTTTTGCAATCACTTTGCGTCCGTCCGTCCGTCAACAATTTCAAAAATCTTCTCCTCTGAAACTACTGAGCCAATTGTAACCAAACTTGGCCTGAAGCATATCCAGGGTAGGCAATTTCAAAATTGTGTTCGATTAGTCCGAGGACCAAACAACATGGCTGCTGTTACTAAAAATAGAACATAGGGGTAAATTTGTGTTTTTTGCAAATAACTCAAAAACGTTACAGATATCAAAAATCTGACATGGAATAAAAGTGATGAGCATAGCAAGATCTACCTGCCCTGCAATTTTGAAGAAAATCAAAAAATCCGTCTTAGAGTTATTGCTCCTTTTCCGTACTTTTTTTCAAAATTTGTGCATTTTTTTATTTTTTATTTCAAAAAGTGTAACAGATAGTGTATATTGCAAAAAAGGTTCAGCATATCAAGATCTACCAACCCTGAAATTTTGAAAAAAATCCAAAAACCCTTGTAGGAGTTATTGCCCTTCTTTTCAAAATTTTCATATTTTTTTCCTTTTATTTCCAAAACTGTAGAAGATGAAGGTTGGGTGTAAATTGATAAAATGTTTGCCATGCTGTGTGGATTTCAAAACTGGTGTTTAAAATTGTTTTTTGACATTCATTTCAAAATGGCCGCCAATAAAGGTGGGAAAATTTAACATTGTCCGATTTCAATGAAATTTGGTTTCCAAACAGATATTGATGTAGCGACTTCAAAACCGGTGTTGATTAGTGTTAGTTGACCGCCATATTTTCAAAATGGTCGCCAAAAATGGCGGGAAAATTCAACATTGTCCGATTTCAATGAAAGTCGGTTTCGAAATAGATATTGATGTTGCAACTTCAAAACCGTTGTTGAAAAGTGTTCGTTTACTGCCATTTTCAAAATGGCCGCCAAAAAAGGCGGAAATTCAACATTGTCCAATTTCAATGAAATTTGGTTTCCAAATAGGAATTGATGTTGCAACTTCAAAACCGACGTTAAATATTGTTCGTTGACTCCCATTTTCAAAATGGCCACCAAAAAAGGCGGGAAAATTCAACATTGTCCGATTCCAATAAAAGTTGGTTTCCAAAAAAGATATTAATGTTGCAACTTCAAAACCGTTCATGAAAAGTGTTCGTTTACTGCCATTTTCAAACTGCCCGCAAAAAAAGGCGGGGAAATTTAACATAATCCGATTTCAATGAAAGTTGGTTTCAAAAAAGATATAGATGTTGCGACTTCAAAACCGGATTTGAAAATTGTTTGTTGACTGCCATTTTCAAAATGGCTGCAAAAAAGGCGGGACAATTCAACATTGTCCGATTTCAACGAAACGTGGTTTCCAAATAGTTATTGATGTCGCAACTTCAGAACTGATGTTAACATTTGTTCGCTTTCAGCCATTTTCAGAATGGCTGCCAAAAAAGCGGGAAAATTCAACATTGTCCGATTTCAATGAAATTGGTTTCCAAGTGGATATTGATGTTGCGACTTCAAAACCGGTGTTGAATATTGTTCGTTGGCCGGCATAAAAGGTCGGAAAATTCAACATTGTCTGATTTCAATGAAATTTGGTTTCCAAATAGATATTGATGTTGGGGACTTCAAATCCGGATTTGAAAATTGTTTGTTGAACGCCATTTTAAAAATGGCCACAAAAAAGGCAGGAAAATCCAACATAGTCTGATTTCAATGAAATTTGGTTTCCAAATAGATATTGATGTCGTAATTTAAAAATATGGTGTTGAAAATTGTTGTTGACTTTCATTTACAAAATGATGTCTAAACTTCAAAACCTGTGTCGAAAGTTGTGATTAGCAAGAACATGTTTTGTAAAAAAAGTTCAACAAAGAAATATAGTGAAACATGATCAGACTTAAAATACAGTTCGAGATATTGGTGACGTTCGGACTACAAAAGTTTGAGAGACTGAAATTAATTTGTATAACTTACAATGTTAGCTTGATTGTGGCAACTGAAAGCCAGGTGAGCGATATAGGCTCCTGGGAGCCTCTGGTTATGAATATATCCCTAAAGGGACAGAGGCACCAATAATCTTTTTTAGAATATCAAGATTTTTTTGCAGTCGATTGAAAAAAATCCTCTCATCCGTCCCTACAGAGACACGAAGCAGCATGTCTGACATTGATCGGACTACTATATTGACATTATTATCCACAAAAAGGAAGATGTTAATGCCCGGAGCCAAGACTCTATACCCGCTAATGAGAAACTTATTTCAATTCCTATCATGTTTGTTATGCGTTGAGACATCCTGAAATGATTCCACCCAAGCAGTGATATAGATGGTCTTGATATCGGTATGACATAAGCGTAGTATGCCCATCTTTGAAAGTCTCAGTCTAACTAAAAAAACAGACTTATGAAATTGTTCCTCAGTCGTTGCATGGTATATCAACCTATGTTTTATGTTTCATATTGTGACAGTATAAATTAAAGTATTCGCGTACTGCATAGTCCTAAGAACAAGAGAGAACAAATATAAACAGAATCATGCACATATCCTAAATGCGACATTTTTGCTTTGCAGTGCGTGTAATACTAGTTGAAAAACAACACTTCCACGTGTGTTAAATTAAATTTATGGCCAGGAACTACAATCACATGCCGCAATCTACAAGCAAACTGCACCAGAAAAACAATAATGAAAACAAGAGACAAACATAAATAACGATAGGAACTCGGGATAGCCGGACTTGGTACCGGTACTTGATATCCTATTGGTAAGATTGTCCTTATTTTGATTTTATCCTGCAATGGTAGCTGTTTACTATACGGATAAAGCTCTACAAGTATTGACTTGCTGTCCTGCAATTTTTAAGCCACGCCCACTTCCGGTATTTATGGAAAGACAGAAGTTCCTTAAACCCTAATTTTTACATTACATTTTCCAATTAATGAAGTTGTTTTATGTTTTGTAGGATAGAAACAATCTAGAATAAGTGTCCTTAGACATCAAATGTTTGTTGTACAAAAAATTTATAATAAGTGTCGTACGACATCACATTTTAAGCTCACCTGACCCACAGGGTCGGTGTGAGCTTTTGCCATCATTTGGCTTTCGTTGCCCATCGTCCGTTAACTTTTCACATTTTCATCTTCCCCTCTGCAACAACTGAAGCAAATTCAACCAAACTTTACAATAATGATGAACTAAAGGTCTTTAACAAAGATTGCTCATTTTGTTCTGATCCGATAAAAAAAATGACCGCCAGCACGGAACATAGTTTAACATTGCAATCTGACCCTATGGGAAAATTACTTTTCATCTTTTTCTCTGAAAAAACTGAAGTAAATTCAGCCAAACTTTACAGAAATGATGTACTTAAGATTGTCAGCAAAGATTGCTCATATTGTTCCAGTCCGATAAAAAAAACATGGCTGTCAGCGTGTAACTTATATTTAACATTGGAATCTATGGGAAAATAACATTTTCATCTTCTCCTCTAAAACCAATGAAGCAAAGTCAACCAAACTTTACAAGAATAATGTACTAAAGCAAACTTTACAAAGTTTGCCCATTTCGTTCCGATCAGATAAATGATATGGCCACCAGCGCGTAACTTAGGTTTAACATTGGACCCTATGGGAAAAAATCATCCTCTCCTCTGAAACCACTCAAGCAAATTCAACAAACTTTACAGGAATGATGTACTTAAGGTCATTTAACAAAGATTGCTCATTTCGTTCCGATCTGATAGAAAACATGGCCGCCAGCACGGGGAAAATCTTATTTTCATCTTCTCCTTTTAATCCGCTGAAGGAAATTCAATGAAACTTTACAGGAATGATAAACTAAAAGTCCTTTACAAAGATTGCTCCTTTGATTTGACCCAACAAAAAGCATCACCGCCAGCGTGGAACTTTTGTTTTATATTGGATCCTTTGGGATAAAACTAGGGATGTCAACGAGTATTCGAATACTGGAGTATCGCTCGGAAGGAACGAAAATCGAGTACCTAATTGGTACTCGAATACTCGGCATTAAAACTACCATTCTCAAGAAAAAAAACCTTTTCACGCCAAAATGCAAAAAAAATAAAAATGAAAAACAATTAAAAGTGAACCTTTTGTCGTAACAAGTGTAAGACATGGAGAGAAACAATTCTGCTGGTAGCTGTAAATAAAACAAACTTTTACAAATCAATTCTTAGCAGACTTTTCTTTTCGTACGCATTACAGCAAATTCATTGTTGTTGCTTTAAAATGAATTTTTATTTGACGAAAATCGACTCGCTTTATATCGACATTTGAAATTAAAATGATACATACGAGGAATCGATTTAAACAGTATAGTATTTAAATATTGATTCAGATCATATTGGTTATTTGTTCTCTATCAGTTTTTAACACCTTTGATTTTATGGTCTTCGAAACGTTTAGATTTTATCTGCACTGAAGAGACATAAGTTGTCGAAATGTGCATATGCAGAAAATAAATTCACAGTAACTTCGGTATTTAGTTATGTAACTAAAATATGTAGGTACATGTAGCTGAGCAGCAAGATTGTTACCTAAACACGCATTTGCGAGAATAAATCGGCTGTTTGGTCATAATGCCTATACATGAAAAGCCGAAAATGTACACTTTGTGATTAAATAATATTCTTACTGAAAATTTATTTGATTTAAACCGTGTCATCCCCAGATGTAACCGTTAATTGTGTTTTAAACAATTTGATTAATCAGACTAGAGTGATACTAAACAAAACAAGTTGCTAAGGAAAAGCTTGTTTATAATTTTGCTTTAATTGAATGTTGTTTAATTGAACCTTTGATTGGCGATAATGGTACACAAAACAGTAATCGGTGCTCCTGTTATGACATATGAGCAATATTGTAGTCATTGAATGATAAGAATCTTGCAGTCTAGTAATTTTTGTTTCAAAAGATCACCTAGTATTCGAGTTTACTCGAGTATAGAATCCGAGAACTCGAGTGACATTTTTCATACATTTTGACATCCCTAATTAAAAACATATTTTCATCATCTCCTCTGAAACCGCTGAAGCAAATTACACCAAACTTTACAGGAATAATGAACTAAAGGTCCTAAACGAAGATTGCTCATTTCGTTCCGATCCGACAAATAGTATGGCCACAAGTGCGGAACATAGTTTAGCATTGGACCCTACGGAAAAAATTGCATTTTCATCTTCTCCTCTGAAACCACTGAAGCAAATTCAACCAAACTTTACAAAAATGGTGCGCTATAGGTCCTTTACAAAGATTGCTCATTTCGTTCCAACCTAATAAAAAACATGGCTGCCAGCACGGAACATAGTTTTACATTGGACCCTTTGGGAAATAACATTTTCTTCTTCTCCTCTGAAACCACAGAAGCAAATTCAACCAAGATTTACAGGAATGAAAAATTGCTCATTTCATTTTGTTTCGACAAAAAACATTGCAGCCAATGCGGAATATGGTTTAACATTTGAGCTAATGAGAAAATCATCCTTTTCATAATAACTGAAACTATTTAAGCAAATTTAACTAAAATGTATTAGAATGATGTATAGTACGTCCTTTGCAAAGATTACTCATTTCAATAGAATCTAACCAAAACACAGGTGTCAATGGAGGATATAGCTAAACTTTAAACCCAATTGGTAAAAAACATTATTTTTGGTCATGTATGGCATAGAAGGTGAGCGATACAGGCTCAGTCTCTGAGCCTCTAGTTAAAAAAACTAAGGAATATCTCACTTCTGCAAAGCTCTGTCCTTAGCTGGTTTTAATTTTTCTTTTTTTATCCTATTGGTAATTTGTTCTCTAGCAGCATTTACACGCATTTTGGTGTATGGTTTCTAGATGTTTTAAGGATGTTCGCTGGTCAAGTTAGAAATAACAAGGATTTCAATTAAATGTGATTTTTTTGTTAGAAAATCAACAAAGAAGTAATTTAAGCCAAAAAAAATCAACAGGTTACCGGTGCAATTTTTGAGATTCAAGTGTTTCAAAAAATGGCGGGAAACCGAACTCCTCTGCATTTTTCATAGGATTAACATGAGCAATGTTTATCCCATTATGAATGTGACAAAATAACACCAACTGAATAAAATTTTGTCAGAATGGTCAGAAAGACGTATAAAATGAAATTATGGAAAAAAAAATTATGGGTAATAAGACAAAAAACTCTTAAGCTTTTAATTGGATAAAACCAGAGAAGTACGAAAATCTGACAGAAATACATAAACATGACCAGCGAACAAACTTAATTTGATCTGCACTGAAGAGGCATAAGTTGTCGAAAGCGCACATGCAGAAACTAAATTCACAGGAATTTCTGTATTTTGTTATTTATTACGACCGGTCAGATACCTTTTCTTTTGGACTGCTAGTCCCCGAGGGTATTCACCAACCAAGTAGCCAGTACGTCAGTGCTGGCTCGAAATCCGATTTTATTTTAAAACGTGTAATATAATATAAATTTAAGGAAATTTTGTTAAAACCTAAGGAGTATCTCCCCCAAGTAATACCTCTGTCCTTAGATGATTTTGGCTTTTCTTTTTAGATCCTATTGCAATGTATTGGTAATTTGTCCTCTATTAGCCATAACACATATTTCGGATTATTGATTTCCAAACGTTTTGATTAGATCTGCATGCACTGCACAGACATAAGTTGTATAAATGCGCATATGCAGAAACTAAATTCCCAGTAACTTCTGTATTTTGTTTCTTATTTTCATACCTTCAGACTTGCTCAAAATTATTGTCCTGTCCAGTTTCTCCTTTTATTTTTTTTCAATAGTTTCATAGCAGCACTCGGCAAAAAAATAGACACTGTGGCAAGTACTTCTTCTTCCATTGTTGAAACCATTTGCCGGGAGAAATCAGCATTTGTTGTCATTCTGATAAGATTAATCTTAGCATGTTTACAAAAGTCTTATTTTCAAAACCAATCTTATAAAAACAAATCTTATTGTAGGTACCGATTTAAACACTCATACTGTCCTATATCACGGTATTAATTCCAAAGGTTAAGTTTAATTCTTGTTTTACATGTAGTGCACATTTTTGTTTTGTCACATGTATGCATTTGCATATATGACAAATAGACTTCTTTGTTCTTAACTTTACCAAACCCAGAAGACTGGTTTGCAAACTGATTAAAGAAATGTATAAATAACAAAATACCGAGGTTACTGTGAATTTAGGTTCTGCATATATGCATTACGACAACTTATGTCTCATCAGTGCAGATCAAATCAAAACATTTGGAAATCCACGAACCGAAATATGTGTAAACGCTGATAGAGAACAGATTACCAAAAGGATCTAAATGGGAGAGCCAAAATCAGCTAAGGACAGAGCTATGCAAGAGGGAGATACTCCTTAGGTCTAAACAAAAATTTCTTAAATTTAGATATGGCAAATTTTTAAATGAAATCGGTTTTCGGACCAGCACCGAAGTACTGGCTACTGGGTTGGTGATTACCCTCGGGAAATAACAATCCATCAGCAGTGGCATCGGCCCAGTGATACCAATGAACAAAGTACTGAGGTTACTGTGAATTTAGGTTCTGCATATGTGCATTTCGACAACTTATGCCTCATCAGTGCAGATAATTGACACTTTAATGCTCATTAAAGCAGTTCGAGATAATTCAGATTTGGACACAGTGGATTGCAATGAATCGGCCAATCAGTACAATAACCTTTTATGCCTTCAATTGTTTGTTGAAATGTAGGAAGTTGTATATTATCTAGGCCAACATATTTCATTTTGTTTGTTATTTCTAAATTTGAAATGGGAAGAAGTGTTTATTTATGTTTTCCTGTGAAAACAATGTAATATGACCGCCATGTTGTTTACATGTTATGATGACAACTATATCCCCCTCCTCCAAGACATATTCAGAAAGATCTTAAAAATTTATTGGGATTAGGTTAAACTGGTCTCGCAAAGTGTACGGAAATATCTCCACAATTAACACGACGTGGTCAGGAAGGAAATATACCAGCTGAAATTGTTTCAGCATATGTGCATTTCGACAACTTATGCAGATACAAGAATATATTCTTGTCCTTCTGAAAACTTACCTCGTATCATTAACTGGCATGTATGGTGACAAGCATAAAGAACAACAGTAAAAGTGTTGTTGTACATTGAATTTGTAGACTTTGACTCATGTGCATTCATAATTTATAAAACAAACACTTATTTCAAAGCACAACGAATTTGCAACATAACCGTCTCTATCTCCGGTATGGAGATATGAGACTATCGCAGTTTAATGCAGAACTAAAAAATACCCTTGTAGTTGGCATGGACAGTCGGCAAATAAAAGAAATGGTACTAAGTAGGCACCACTAGTCGTAAGGCAAACAAAAATACAAGGTTAACAGATCTCAATCGCTCAGATATTCAAGAAACGAATAGAAAAGGGCAGTCTTATATTGTTAAAGTTACAGCTCGCTTCAAGGGAAAAATGAATCAAGATTGATACATGAGTTAACAGGAATATCATTTGAAGTTGATATTGATATTTAGTTTGCTACAGTGAAACCCCTCCAGCTTCGTCTTCGAGAATAATTACAAGCACCTTAAGTACCTGTTCAATAACATGCCGAGGAACAATACGAAAGATCAAGAGACTCATTCAGAAAGTGCTGATTGTAAAGGATCAGATAATGCCTATGATGAGTTATGTTGGGCAATGTGAAGAGGTATGCATAGTATAGTATCAATTGAAAATAAGACCGATGAAGATGCTACACAAATTAATGATGAAAAGACCAAACGCTATAAATATAAGGACTCCGATTCATTTTTGGAAAATTTTGAATTAGGAAAACTTTTAAAGGATATGGCACCCTCCCGAAATTTGCTGAGGAGAGTGGGTGGTTTAAATTAGCAATCGATCAAATAGTAAATTCCCTGGAAGGCACAATACATTTATATAGAAAAATTATTATAACATCAAATTAAGTAAATATTATGAAAGTATTTTTGCACAAAAAATGTAGAAATTTGTACAAAAACACTTTTCTGCTCTTAATTATGGAAGAAATAATTGGTTTAATGAAGTGATGGCAGGGAATTTCTCTAAAGCTTAACAGAGAAAAGTTAACCAAAGAATTTTTGAAAACAGAATTTAGAGGGAAATATCCCATAAACCATAAGGCATTTAAAAAAAATGTTGAAAACGGTCAATTACTCATACACAGGCGTTTTGATATTCTTCAAAAATTCAGAGATGTAGATCTTGTTTGCTGAACAATTTTCCAATTTATTCGTAACCTCTATCTGTTACAGTTTTTAAAATAAAAAATAACATAAATTTTGAAAATTTACGGAAAAAGGGCTGTAACTCTGACAAGGGTTTTCCGATTATCTTCAAAATTGCACGGCAGATAGATCTGGTCATTCTAAACAATTTTTTAGTAAGATTTTTTATATCTGCAATGGGTTTTGAGTTATTTTCCAAAAACTGCAATTTAGCCCTATGATCAATTATAGCAGTAACGGCCATATGTTTGACCAGCCGACTAATCAAACGCAATTTTGAGAAGCCATAGCCTGGTGATGATTCATGTCAAGTTTGGTTACATTTGGCCCATCGGTTTTAGAGGAAAAGATTTTTGAAATTTTTGACGCACGGACGACAGACGAAAAGTGATGAAGAAAGCTCTCATGGCCCTTTAGGCCAGGTGAGCTAAAATATAACACATTCAATGAAACATTTACTCAAAATAACTTTTAATATATTTCATTTAATGCGAGAAATGTGCTTTATCAAATCCAAAAAGATCATAATCTAATTTATATAATTTGAATATTTGATCTTCAAGAAATGGGGTGTAATATTTTAATATTTTTTTACTGGCGTTTGTTGCATGTCTTCGCGAGCGATAAACATCCTGTGAAGAAAGCCAGTTCTGTGTTTTATTATTCCATGCTCTAATCCTGGTAAGTAAGGATCGAGTAAATTGCTGAATATTTTCCATTCTACCAACAATTATATTTTTATAATATTTAACAGGCAATTGAACTTGTGCATGCCAATGTTGATTTTCACACTTTTGTATCAATGTTATGAAATCACTAAATGAATTGACGGATTCCTTAACGTTACACTCTCTGCGAAAATAGTTATTTAATGACCTTAGGAACAGATAGCCGGACAACAATCTCTCCCGTGGTTCTCGAACAAATGTTACTTTAGTCCAGGAATCATTGTTCAATAATCGGATTATTTCGTGCTTTTTTAATCTTGAAAAGTAAAATACATTTTTTTTATTATGAAAATCCGTCGTATTCTTATTCTGTAGAAAGAGAAACACTTGTTTCCAAAATGTACATGCTGCCTTGGCATTCCGAATAAATATCACCTTGTATTCTGGAATAACTAACGGCGAAATGACTCCATACAACTTCTTCCAGTTTATTTCTTCTTCATATTTAATTTTCTCTGGACTTGGTATAAACACTTCACCAGGGGAACTATTCCATATGATTATGATAAATGCAACACTTACTATTAAAAGAAGAGTGGTTAAACTGTGGCCACCCACCATCACATAACTGAAATTAACAAAACGTGGTATTAAATTAGCTGTTTCTGTTAAAAAGTCGAGTTCCAGAATGATATAAGTGGAACCCCTTTTTTATGAAATTACAAAAACAGGAAAACAGGAAAACAGCAAACACCAAATACCTTTTTTCGGCTCATTTTTCTGTTCACGATTTTAATCATTTCTAACAGTATACTTCATTACTCATTTGTTTTACAGCAATAATTTATGGTTTTATGATTACACCAGTTAACTACGCTCTTATAAAATGCATGCCACAATTACATGTACTTAGTTACAAATTAAGTAAACTACATTTCTTTATGCATGTAATTTTATTGTTCATTATTCCTGTTTACTGTACATGTTCTTATTTGTTGTTCGCAGTTATGCTAGTGATAACCAATTGTTTCATTTGACTAAATGATCCTTTTCACTCCATACATACCGTACATACCAAATAATCAACACTAATATTCCCTCTCTTTTAATATTCTCCCCTCGTCTTCCTACAACTACACTCTTTTCAAATAAAGCAACCATACTCACTCTCTATTTCATACTCACAGTAAATAAATAAATATGTTCCTATATTAAACTGTAATATAATGACTTTCAATTGTAAATTAAAATAAAATATAATTACAAGGAGCCCAAAATGTTTGGGTCTTAACTAATATATTTGTTTTCCACCATTATATATATCTAAGCTTTTATATGAAACGATCTGTTTCAAACCATTTATATCTGGAATAGATTCATCAAGTTTACATTTGTAGGATATAGTTTTTTTGCAATAATAAGAAGCAAATTCAATAATGCCGAATATTTCACATAACCAAGCAGAATTTTTTTCTTCTCCAAATTAATATCTTGAAATGCCCTTTGAAGTCTGGAGAAAAATTCTATTGATAAAGTCTGTGTATGGCAACATCCATAAAAAAAACATGTTCAATAGTCTCACCATAACGTTTACAAAAAGAACATAATTTTGAAGTTTTCAGTTTAATCTTATATATGACAAATTTGTTGGCAAAATTCTGTGCAACAATTTGTATTGAAAAGTTTTCAGATAAGAATTTTTACAATTTTTTTGTAAAGTAAGAAAATAACTGCTCCATTCGAAACTTCCCATATTAATGTTTTGGTGCCATGTATCAATTTTATGACGTGGTAAAACAAAAACACTTTTTACTAAATCCTGATACACATATTTAATATTCTTACTACACTGTAGCTTTGTCATAAATTTATTACATACTCTGAAATTTTCAAGATCATGTTTTGTTAAATTCTGTAGCCCTTCCCTCGATTGATTTTTTAAAAGTGACGGAATGCTGGATACAAGACTATAGTATATCATGAAGTTTTTAGTATTACACAACAACGGCAGTAGAATACCGAAGGAACAAAGCACAAGATAACACAAATCAAAGTCCAGAGACAAGGCAAAAGCAAGAACACGTGAAGACGGAAGACCAAAGACACCACATGCCCACGAAACACACGAACATTACAGATACAACACAAAAAACTAATGCACTAACAATGTGAGCTCTCAATAAACAAGAGTGACATCAGGTGTTCCGGAAGGATAAGCATGTCCTGCTCTGTCATTTGTCTGTATACAGCACCCGTCACACTGTCAGTGGGTCAATCCAGGGTCAAGTAAAAACCGATAATGTCAAATGTGGAAGACGTGAATCTAGCTGAAAATGTCAGTTTTTATTTGTGACACTGACATTTCATATCTATCTATGATGTCGTGGTGACGGCCATAGAATTTCTGAAGGGAAGAAAGTAACAACGGCTGAACATATCCCTGACTCAGCAGTTTTTGTGACAGGGCTTTTGCTCTTTCCACAAAGTCACTGTATGTACTGCACGCTCTACAGTAACGAATTAATTGTGAAATATATACTCCATATGCTGGGGATGTAGGTATATTGCTGCGGAGATAGGGAAAGTTCACAATTGGAAAGTCAAAATCATCACGTTTGTCATATAATCTAGATTTTAGACGTCCATGTTCGTCAATGTATAACAAAAGGTCAAGGTATGAAGCAGAATCGGGTGTATCGGTTGTCTCTTTAATTTCAAGTTCACTTGGGTAGATGCGATGTATCTTTGGTTATTAAGAGAAAGTACATCGTCCATATACTAGAAATTAAAAATCTTGGCTAGTTGTACAAATGACTTATATAATCAAATTTGTAAAATGTTTTTGTATCACTATCTATCAAATCAATCAAATTTTTAATACCTTTTGTTTTCCAATTATGAAAATATTGAAAATCTTCAAAAGGTACAAAATTTAAAATATCAAGTCTTAAGATATCGTGAACATTTCGGTTTACTAAAGGTTTAGCATCATATAAGCCTCTTATTACATCTTTCCAGAATGGATTACTTATTTTTTTAATAACATCTATTAGTTTTTGTTTCTAAACATTAAATATTCTCAGACCTCCAAGTTCTATAAATTGTTTTTTTTTTGCAATTACTTGCAAAACTCCAAATTCATTTGTTAAAAGTCTCTTTACCAAACCCATTTTCAATTATTTACAAAAAGATTCAAGATGAATCATTTTTTATCCCCCATCACAAAAATTTCCAATTAATGTGTTTCTCTTGATTTTTTCTTTTTTCCGTCCCAAATAAAATTATGAAATAACCGATTCAATTCATTCATCATACCTGTATTATTAAATTAATGATATAATTATTATGCATAATTTTGATAGTCATGTAATTTGTATGAATTTAAAAACTCCAATACACCCTAGTCAGGTGGTAATTATTGGATTGTTATAAAATCCTAACTATTTAAAAACAAATTAAAAAAAATGTTTCATTTGTAAAGCAAGTTTCATCGGTATGAAGTTTTTATTACGCAATACATTAATTGTTTGCAATTTCATTTGTATCTTATGCACGTTTACATGTATTGTTTACTGCCTATGATTCCATTCGTAAGCTACGAATATCTAACCTCGTTTATGACTTTAATAGTATTCCGCATGTGTCCAAACACTGTTATTTATGATACATTGAAATTATGATTGCTAGCACGATTCCAAAAATGATATGTCTTTAAAAGTCTTAAGGAATTTCCTGAATTCATGCTAAAAAAAGAATTGATAATTCATTAGAATGTATGATAAAAAGATATCGGTTCTTTACCTATTTATCAAATCATTTATGTATTGATTTTTATCGGAAAATGAACGTATTTTCAATTTTAATTTCAATTCGTCCATAATTATCTACATTTGTAACAGTCCAATCTGCGTTCCGGTGTTTTTCTCTTTACAAAATGTGCAATGATTAAATGTAAACAGTATAACTTCAAAGGACAGACTGGATTCAATATCGATTAACATATGTTCTTTTCGATTTCACATTAAGCTTGTGGCACGTGGTCAAATATTATAAGTTGATATTTTTTCTGCACCGAAAAGACATAAGCTGTCGAAATGCGCATATGCAGAAAACACAGTAACTTCGGTATTTAGTTATTTCTCAAGGGTTGTGAGATGTCTGATATAAAAACTCAACTACACAAACACACAAATGATATAACCAGTATAGATCATGGTTTAAGTGGAGTTGTGAATAGAGAAATGCATACATTAGTGATGAAAACTGGCAACAAAAAGAAAGACTTTTAGAGCAACAAATCAGGTCAATAAGGGAAATTTTATTTAAGGGTTTACCCGACGCTTGTGATCCCGCTGAAGATACTGAAACTACATTAAAACAATTTTAAATCATGGAAAATGAACTTGAAATAAGGGATAAATTAGATTTCCATGTTGTGCATAGGCTTAAGCAAAACATCATAAAAGTCCTAGGACAATTGTAGGTAAAAAGAAAAGACAGAAATAAAATTTTGAAAGTTGTCGTACAAAAACTTAAAAAATAAGCCAAATCTAGTTGTGAATGAGCACTTTCCAATTGAAATATTTTATAGATTCAGGAAACGTGTCCCAATTTTAAGAAAAGAGTCATAAAGCTGTTCTAGTTGATGACAAATTGTTTTTTGATAAAAAGAGATTTTATCCCAGACCTAATCCAACTTTCCAACCAGCAAACTATTCATCTTCTCAGCCTATGATGCCGCCCAGTGTACCACAACCACCACATGCACCTCCTCCAGCTCGACCAGGGCAACAGCCTTATGTACTTCCCCATACTCAACCTCTAACAACAAGACAGGAATAGGTTGAGTGTACAAGAGGACATGATGTTGTTTAGTGATGTGAATTAATAAAGTGTAAATAATGATACTGTAAATAAAAAATTGAATATTTTCTGTTTGAATGTTTGTTGTTTGAAAAGTAAATTGAAATATTGTGAATTTAATCAAACTATTGAAAAATATGATATTATTGTCATTGTCGAAACAAAATTAGATGATCTTGATTTTTTTATGTACCAAATGGTTATTCATATATAAAAAAAAATAGAAAAGCAAAATGTAAAAAATCTGGTGGTATTGCAATTATTTACAAATCAAGTCTAGCCCGTATACTGAAAATATTGAGACTGAGAGTCAGTATGTATTATGGATTAAAATATGTAAAACCATGTTTGATTTTTCTGAAGACTTATTATTGGGATGTGTTTATATCACATCGGATGGGTCTAAATACTCAAATGATGAATCTTCCGATGAAA
Source organism: Modiolus philippinarum (assembly GCA_002080025.1). Lineage (NCBI taxonomy): Eukaryota > Metazoa > Mollusca > Bivalvia > Mytilida > Modiolidae > Modiolus > Modiolus philippinarum. The sequence continues at coordinate 111,294 of MJUU01024114.1, forward strand.
TTGAAGATGAGTTCGATACAAGTATATTGTCCAAAAATATGACGCTACATTTGCTCCAGTTGGCGATTTTAATGCTAAAAACAGTAATTTAAATGATTATCTTGTACCTGATGAAGAAATAATGAATATATTTGATTTTGAAAGTGATAATAATATTATTTCATATATAGAAAAAAGAAGGGAAACGGGGGATGTGTCAAAGAGACAACGACCCAAAGGGGAGTAATAACAACTCAAAGCCACCATCAGATCTTCAATGAACGGTGAGAAAACCCCACACCCAACGGCAGGTCGGAGTCGGCCCCTGAACAAAGTGCAATCAAGTCCAGCGAAATAAACATCATCCTAGACTCCTACAGACATAAAGTAAACTAACTAGAAAAAGGACAAGACACACAAAGGCTTAATAAATTCCTGACTTAGGACAGGCGCAAACCTGCTGCGGCGGGTTTAAACTAGTTTTATTGGATCCAAACCTTCCCCCTACAGCCAATGTGATAAATCAAAAAACAATCGTAACAACAGTAAAATTCAGTTGGCAACAGGACTGAGTCAATTGTGAAAAATGAAACTGAAAGAACTAAATATACGGATAAAGACATGAAATCACAAGAGACTACTAACAGTTTACTGACATGCCAGCTCCAGACCCATCACCAACTGACAAAGTAAGTTATGTACCCTCAGTATACAGCTTCCACCAAGATCCCTTCCTGTGAGGAGTTTAGAATAACGATTTCATGTATATACCGGAATACATAAACCGTGTCCATGCAAACCAAAGAAGGCCATACGTAATGACTTGACGACAATACCGTTATTATAACCCTTATGAATTAGACGATTTAAAGGTTTTATAAGTTTGTTAGGCGAGTTTAAGTATGTATGTTTTTACTCTTATGTAAAACATTACCGTAAAATAAGGGATGTGAAATACCAGCCTTGATTAGATGTTTACAGGTTGCATTGTATTTATGAACTAAGNTAGTCTTCAAGCCCTAAATGGCCCCGAAAAGGTAAAAAAGGTGAATAAATCAATGGAAACAAACCACATCCAATAACCCAAATATCAAGAAACTAAAATTTTATAAGAAGACAAGGACAAGCCAATGACCAACATATTCCTGACTTGGGACAGGCGCAAAAATTGCGGTGGGGTTAAACTCGTTTTCTTGGAACCAAACCCTCCCCCTATGTGTGGGGAATAGCTAAAAATAAATACACAAAAAGACTCACAGTAAAAATCAAACTAGAAAAAAGTCCAACTTATCAAGACGAGTACCCTTACATTGAAGTACATAAAACATGAAGACAATACACACAGGTACTGTCCGGACAAATGCTCGCAGTTACTGACAGCTAGCTAAGGACATAATTTCCGTTGACTATGATATCAAGCCTTCTTACATATGAAATTTCAATTGAAATACTTCTAAATAGATTTGGTATAACAACATCATCAATTATGAAAGAAGAACATGATATTGTGCAATGCCAAATACTGCCAATATGAAAAATTGTTTAAATTTAGTTATGGTGTAAAGTATTTAGAAGATGATCAATATTTTTGCCAACAAAAACCAGAAGTAAAGATTTAACAACAATGCTGTATATATAAGTTTGTTCAACGGATTAATAAGTTT
>MJUU01024114.1:113097-127687 GCA_002080025.1 Modiolus philippinarum
TTTATGATATCTAAACCCTTGATGCAGAAGTTTTTCAGTGAGACAAAGATTTCGGTCGTTGAAGTCAGAAACATTACTACATACTCTTGCATATCGAATAAGTTGTGAAATGTAGACCCCGTAAGAAGGGGCTAACGGACAATCGCCGTCGAGATGGGGAAAATTGACTATAGGGAATGAGAAATCATCCCTTTTATCATAAACCTTAGTTTTTAACTTTCCTTGATTTATTGATATATCAAGATCAAGAAAAGAAGTATAATTACTGCTGCTATTGAATTTATTTAAAGTACGTTCTGCAGGATAAATTTCATCTGTAAATTTAGAAAATTCAGGATTATTTAAAGCCAAAATATCGTCCAAATATCTATATGTATTGTTAAATATAAGTATTGTATATGTATTAATAAATGCTGTTTAGAAGGTTAATTGAAAATGACAATTTTATGATCCTAATCAGTGACAACGATTTCTTGCCAACCAAGGTAAATTTTTCGAACCTGTGACCTCACGGCGGAAACTCCTATATGGATATAAATTGTCAAATCTGTGCAAGAAGCTTAAACTCAAAACTTGGAAAAGACAACGGTATTGGTTCTGAAACATGTAAAGATATTAGTGTTATTGATTATTTTATCTCACCATCAATTAACTTTCCATTTATCAACGAGTTTGAAATACTCGATTTTGATCCTATATTGTCAGATGTCCATTGTGCAATACACATCATTTTCATTTCAGTATTGAATACGAATAGCGTAAACAAACCCGATTGTGTTACCACCCTTTCAAATGTTAGATGGACGGATAACAAAAGAAACGAGTTTGTTGTCAAGTTGACCAATTGTCACTATTAATAGATTACCTCAGTGATACACATAGGAGGGGCGAATGTAAACAAGATAATAATACTTTATATAGAATTTGTCATGTTTTTACTTTGTCTGCAAATAAGACAATGAAAACTAAATCACGAAAACTGCCTGTGAAACAAATTCTAAGCCATGGAATAACAAAAAAATGTTCAAAGGGCCCGAAAAAAATGTAACGTTAATAAAACTTAAGCAAACCGGAAATATATGAGGGGATGCAGTAAACAATATAAAAATGTATTGAGTACCGCATATAAGTAATACAATCAAAGGTTGGATGGTCAATTGAGAAAAATGTCCAAAACCAATAGTAAGGAATTTTGGAAGATCCTAAATAGATTCGCCAATAAATCTACAGAACCGAATCCAATTGAATTGGAGTCACTATTTTATCATTTTAGAAATATTAATATAAGTCAGGACGACAATAATACTGAAATTAATGTGGATTTTAAGTGTACCTCAGGAAGTAAATGATTTAATAAATTGTGCAATCACTGAAGACGAAATTAAAAAGGTTGTTAGAAAATTAAAAAAAGAATGGCAAGTCGACAGGGTACGATGATATACTTAATGAATATATTAAATATACTTTAGATGATATGTTACCTATTTATTTCACTTTATTTAACATTATATTAAAGATAGATATCATACCTGAAGATTGGGGTAAAGGAATTATAGTTCCAATTTATAAGAAAAAAAGGATCAAAATTAGGCCCTAGTTCATACAGGGGAGTAACTCTTAATTCATGTTTGAGTAAAACATTTTCAGCTTTTATAAATGAGCGATTAAACAAATTTTGTGATGAAATTGGTATTATTACTGGGGCACAAGCGTGATTTAGAAAAGGATTCTCGACTATTGACAGATATTCAGGGTAAAATTTTTAAAGTTATATACAATATGTGCCAGAATATTAAGTCATGTATACGAAGTAATAATGAATGTTCAGGTTTTTTTAGCTGTGATGTTGGTGTAAAACAAGGGGAAAATTTATCCCCATTTCTGTTCTCTCTCTTTTTAAATAATCTAGAGAGTTTTCTGGCTCAAAATGATATTTCATGTTTGGAAAAAATTGCTTAAAGCTCTAGAGAGCAACTATTCTGTTTAATCAAACATTTTTGTTATCCTTTATGCAGATGACACTGTTATTTTATCAGAAACTGAAAAGGAACTGCATGAATCACTGTCACTTTTTGAGAAATATTGTAACATATGGAAATTGACTGTAAATACTAGTAAGACAAAGATTGTTGTTTTCAGTAAAAGGAAATACAAACCTAGAACTGTTTTTAAATTATTTGATGAGCCAATATGTATACTAGATTCATATAATTACTTGGGTTAGAAAATTGTCTATTTGTCTAGAATTTGTCTATTCCAGTTGACGTTCAATTGAGATTATTCGATGCACTACTTGCTCCTATTTTATCGTATGGGAGCGAAGTTTGGGGTTTTAAAATAAGAAAAATATAGAAAAACTGCATATACAGTTCTGTAAAAAGGTCTTAATTTGAGAAATACTTCTCCAAACTATACGGTCTATGTTGAGCTCGTTCGCTTTCCAATGGAGATTGTCATTAAGCTAAAAATGGTAACATTTTGGAATAACATGTTACTAAATAATAATAATAAATTAAGTACGATGTTGTGTAAGTTGATGCTAATCCTTTCTGAAAACAATGGTATGGAGCTTAAGTGGATTAAATATACAAAGTAAATCGGTATTTGATGATATTGGAATAAGTTTCGTTTGGCACGATCAAATACCCCTGAAAAAAGAAATTATCAAGTCTGTTGCTAAACAAACGTTGATTGATCAATTTATACAACAATGGTTTGCCCAACTGGGTAATTCCTTAAGAGGGCTATTCTATTCTTCTATAAACATGAATTCAAATTAGAACCTTTTTTTAGGTAGATTTGAGCAAATCCGATCGAATTATGGTGAGTTAATTACGGTGCTCAAATTGAAACAGGAAGATGGGCGAATATTCCAGTTGAAAACAGATTATATAATTTATGTAACTTGCGTTTAATTGGAAATGAATCTCACTATCTTTTTGTCTGCACATAACCACCAATTGCAACTTCGAGGGAAAAATCCGTCTGAGCATAAAATGATTGATTTGTTCATGTATTGTAACTACAAACTCTATGTTGATATTTCACTTTTTATAGGCAAAATTGTTAATTTGTTATGAAATATCTTAATCTCTAGTGTAATAACGATATAATATTAATGAAACGTAACTTACATTTTACGTGAACATTATAATCCATGTCCAAACCACATGTTAGAGCTACAGATTGGTGCAGACACAACGTTCCAAAAAGTGCACTTGAAGTTCACTTTTCAAGTGCACTTCGCGTTCTCTTAGCTGTCGCGAAGTTCACTTTTTGGAATAGACTGGTATTATCGCGTTCACTAGTGAACTTCAAGTTCACTTGAAAGCTGTCGCGAGGATCACTACTTAAAACGAGTTTATCTTATATATATATAGAGAGAGAGAGAGAGAGAGAGAGAGTTAGATCGCATTTTAAGCGATTTCTGAGGTAATAAATATATATTTCCGCGTAGCGTACTTTTGGATAAGCAAATGCGAAAAAAACAAATTCAAATACAGTTATACATAAAATATTGTTAGATATAAAACATGTCAGATAATATTTCCCGCTACAAAAATGTAAACAGACGTGTAGAGACAACAGTTCGAAATAATTCAAATTCAATACTTAATAATTTGATGAATACACTTTAGAGGCTAATTCTGTTCATCGGTCGTGGAAAATATACTATACATATATTTTCATTGAGCATATTCAAAACACAGTTTGTAGATCCGTTTCCCGAAATGCCGTATTTTTGCCGATTTCTGTTCCAGAGACGCGGGGAATATTTTACAAAGACTTTTGAAAGAGGACACCTTTTTCCGTTTCACGGATTCAATTTTCAATGCTGGACACCCTTTTCCCGTTTTCAGGTCTGTTTTTCAACGATTTTACTGCCATAATCCCGTTTCCCTCTCGCTTGAAAAGTCAAGCCGCACTTCCCGCGTATACCCCATTAACCCAATCTGTATAATGACAAAAAATCAGGTTTTCATCATGCGATTTATACTAAATCTTTACAAATGACCTAAATAACTCATTATGCCCCGCCCACGAATGTGGGAATGTGGAAGGGGCATATAGTGTTACCCTTGTCCGTCCTTTAGTCCGTCCACCCGTACGTTCGTACGTCCGGTTAAGTTTTGCGTTAAAGTCGATTTCTCAGAAACTGTTATAGGTAGAACAATGATAATATGTCAGTAGGTAGATCTTTGATAGTACTACATAGTTCACTAGGTAGTTTGACTCTCTGACCTATATTTCATGCTTGAGTGACTCTGGTTCGGTTTTATGTTTAAGTTCATTTCTCAACAACTATACATTATAGGACAATGATATTTCATCAAATTAATTGCCTTGATAAGTACTACCCAAATCATTGACCATTAGGTGGCTTTGACCTATATTTTACGCTTCAGTGACTTTGGTTAAGTTTTGCGTTAAAGTCCATTTCTCAACAACTATACATTATTGGACTATGATATTTCTTCAAATTAATTGCCTTGGTGAGTACTACCCAAATCATTGACAATAAGGTGGCTTTGACCTATATATTACGCTTCATTGACTTTGGTTAAGTTTTGCGTTTAAGTCCATTTCTCAACAACTACACATTATAGGACAATTATATTTCATCAAATTAATTGCCTTGATGAGTACTATCCAAATCATTGACAATAAGGTGGCTTTGACCTTTATTTTACGCTTCAGTGACTTTGGTTAAGTTTTGCGTTTAAGTCAATTTCTCAACAACTACACATTATAGGACATTGATATTTCATCAAAGTAATTGCCCTGATGAGTACTACCTAAATCATCGACAATTAGGTGGCTTTGACCTACATTTTCCGCTTCAGTGACTTTGATTAATTTTTGTGTTTAAGTCCCTTTCTCAACAACTTCACGTCATAGAACAATGATATTTCATCAAAGCAATTGCCTAGACGAGTACTACTCAAATCATTGACAATAAAGTGGTCTCGACCTACATTTTACGCTTCGGTGAATTTGGTGAAGGTTTGCCTTTTAGTCCATTTTTCAACAACTACATGTGACAATGATATTTCATCAAATTAATTGCCTTGATGAATACTGCCCAAATTAATGACAATTTAGTGGTTTTGACCTACATTTTAATAGGTTATCCTTTGCGATAATGTTTTGGCGGGGCATTCGTGTCTTACATACACATTCTCTAGTTTTTAAAAATATTATATTTTATCGTATCCCTTTGAAGTAGTTTTTATCTGGGACTAATATAATATGTTATATTAGTCCTAGTTGTGATATAGCTTTTTGTAAATCTTTGAATAAATATGTTTGAAAAGTCAGGTTTATACTAAATCTTTACAAATAACTTAATACCGAAGTTACTATGAATTTACTTTCTGCATATGCGCATTTCGACAACTTATGTCTCATCAGTGCAGATAAAATCTAAACGTTTGGAAGACCATAAACTCAAAGATGTTTAAAAACTGATAGAGAACTGATAGTGACCAAAATAGTTAACTTTTTAAAATATTTTACTTTATCATAACATTTCGGAGAAGTTTTACATGTCACGATATAGTTTTTTGTAAATCTTTATATAAATATGTTTGAAAAGTCAGGTTTTCATTATGCGGTTTATACTAAATCTGTACAAATGACCAAAATAATTCATTTTTTAAAATATTTTACTTAATCACATCCTTTCAAAGAAGTTCTATATAGGGTAATTTTGGGAAAAATACCTATAAATGCTGTGTCGCGACAACTGAAATATGCACCAACATATAATATTTCCCACTTTTGGATTCATCTTTTACAAAAGATGCATAAATTTGGTATCGAGAGTAAAGAAAACGGCTAAAATGCAAAATATTTCAGTCTGATAAGGTAATTTTAGAAAATACATAAAAATGATGTGTCGGGACAATTGAAATAAGCACCGACATATAATATCTCCCACTTTTGAGGTAATTTTTAACAAGCTGATTTTTGCTTTTCTATTAAGATCTTATTGGTTATTTGTTCTCTATCAATAGTTTTACACCTATTCGGTTTATGAACTTCCAAATATTTTGATTTTATCTGCACTGAAGAGACATAAGTTGTCGAAATGCGCATATGCAGAACCTAAAGTTACAGTAACCTCGGTATTTTGTAATTTGTTACCACTTGGCCGATGCCACTGCTGGTGGACTGTTAGTCCCCGAGGGTATTCACCAACCCAGTAGCCAGTACTTCGGTGCTGGCCCGATAACCGAATTTATTTGGAAACATGCAATATATAAATTTTAGTTAATTTTGTTTAAAACTAAGGAGTATCTCCCTCTTGCATAGCTCTGCCCTTAGCTGATTTTGGCTTTTCTATTTAGATCTTATTGGTTATTTGTTCTCTATCAGTTTTACAGCTATTTCGGTTTATGAACTTCCAAATATTTTTATTTTATCTGCAATGAAGAGACATAAGTTGTCGAAATGCGCATATGCAGAACCTAAATTCACAGTAACCTCGGTATTTTGTTATTTTTTAACAAGAGATGCATAAATTCTGTATCACGAGAAAGGAAAAAAGCTAAAATGCAAAATATTTCAGTCTTATAATGTAATTTGGGGAAAAATACATATAAATGTTGTGTCGCGACAATTGAAATAAGCAAAAATTATATCTCCCACTTTTGAATTCATCTTTGACAAAAGATGCATAAATTTGGTATCGCGACAAATTAAGGAAAATAGCTATAATGCAAAATATTTCAGTCTGGGAAAAGTACATTTAAATGTTGTGCCGCAGCAATTGAAATAAATGCGCCAACATATAATATCTCCCATTTTTGGATTCATTTTTGACAAAAGATGCAAAAATTTGGTATCGCGAGAAAGGAAAATAGCTAAAATGCAAAATATTTCAGTCTTATAAGGTAATTTGGGAAAAAGTACATAAAGATGTTGTGTCGCAACAATGAAATTAGCACCGACACATAATATCTTCCACTTCTGAGGTTATTTTTACAAAAGATGTATAGATTTGGTATCAGGAGAAAGCAAAAAAGATAAACTATGCAAAATGTCTCAGTTTTACAAGGAAATATGATAACAATTAAAAATAAGCACCGACATATAATATCTCCCACTTTTAAGGTCATTTTTAACAAAAGATGTATAGATTTGGTATCATGAGAAAGGGAAAACAAAGCTAAAATGCAAAATATTTCCATCTTATCAGGCAATTTTGCGAAAAATACATATAAATATTGTGTAGCAACAATTGAAATAAGCACCAACATATTATATCTCCCACTTTTGGTTTTATTTTTGACAAGAGATGCATAAATTTGGTATCGCGAGAAAGGGAAAAAGCTAAAATGCAAAATATTTCAGTCTTATAAGGTAATTTTGGGAAAAATACATTTTGTCTACATTAATGTTATGTCGCAACAATTGAAATAAGCATTAACGTACATGTATAATATCTCCCACTTTTGGATTCATTTTTGAATCATAAGTTGTCGAAATGCGCATATGCAGAATCTAAATTAACAGTAACTTCGGTATTGTGTCATTTCTTACCACTGGGTCGATGCCTCTGCTGGTGGACTGTTAGTCCCCGAGGGTATTCAGCAACCCAGTAGTCAGTACTTTGTTGCTGACCCGAAAACCGATGGATTTTGAAACTTGCAATATCTAAATTTTACAAAATTTTGTTTAAAACTAACGAGTATCTCCCTCCTGCAAAGCTCTGTTCTTAGCTGAATTTTGGCTTTTCTATTTAGATTCTATTGGTTATTGGTTCTCTGTCAGTTTTTACATGCATTTTGATTGATGGACTTCCAAAAGTTTTGATATAATCTGCACTGAAGAGACATAAGTTGTCGAAATGCGCATATGCAGAATCTAAATTAACAGTAAGTTCGGTATTGTGTTATTTTTGACAAAAGATGCATAAATTTGGTATTTCAAGAAAGGAAAATAGCTATAATGTAAAATATTTCAGTCTTATAAGGTAATTTGGGAAAAATACATATAAATGTTGTGTCGCGACAATTGAAATAAGCATAAACATATAATATCTCCAACTTTTGAATTCATTTTTGACAAAAGTTGCATAAATTTGGTATCGCGAGAAAGAAAAATAGCTAAAATGCAAAATATTTCAGTCTTATAAGGTAATTTGGGAAATAAATACATCTAAATGTTTTTTCGCGACAATTGAAATAAGCATCGACATAATATATCGCCCACTTATGAGGGTATTTTTTAAAAAAGATGTATAGATTTGGTATCGCTAGAAAGGAAAAAAGATTAAATGCAAAATGTTTCAATCTTACAAGGTAAATGTTGTGGTATGACAATTGAAATAAGCACCGACAAATAATACCTCCCACTTTTGAGGTCATTTTTGACAAAAGATTTATAAATTTGGTATCACGAGAAAGGAAAAAAGCTAAAATGCAAAATATTTCAATCTTATAAGGTATTCTGCGGAAAAATACATATAAATGTTGTCTGTTGTCTCGCGACAATGGAAAAAAGCACCAACATATAATATCTTCCACTTTTGAGTACATTTTAGAGAAAAGATGTATAGATTGGGTATCGCGAGAAAGGAAAAAAGCTAAAATGCCAAATATTTAAATCTTATAAAGTAATTTTGGGAAAAATACATATAAATGTTTTGTCGTAACAATTGAAATAATCACCAACATTAAATATATCTACTGTGAATATGTCCAATTTTTGAGGTCATGTATGACAAAAATGTATAAAATTGCGAGAGGGGAAAAAAGCTAAAATGCAAAATATTTCAATCTTATAAGGTAATTTTTGGAAAAATTCATAAAAATGTTGTGTCGTGACGTTATTGAAATAAGCACCAATATTTGATATCTCCATTGTGAATATCTCCCACTTTTGAGGTCTTTTTTGACAAAAGATGTATAAATTTGGGTATTGCATGAAAGGAAAAGGCTAAAATGCAAACTGTTTCAATCCGATAAGATAATTTTTAGAGACATACATATAAATGTTGTGTCGCGACAATTGAAATATAAGCACTGACAAATAATATCTCCCACCACTTTTGAGGTAATTTTTGACAAAGTTTTTTTTTTAAATTACATATGAATTTAATGTCTCCAGCATGAACATAGGCCTCGATAAAATACCATTTTTGAAAGATTTATTAATAATATAATGTGACGTAAGCATGGAATGTATAAATAAAACAAAACAACGATATAATTTATAATGGCATTTTGGTTTTAATTTTTAATCAAAAATAAATCGGTCATACTAAAAAGCGCCCGGGAAGGTAAAAAGCACCCGGGGTAGATTAGTTCATTAACAATAGTGGTGTTTGATGATAGCTTTCTTTCATTAAAGAAGTCTCCTTTACGTGATTCTTTCGTTTTAATGGTTATTTTTTTCTTTTTTCACACAAAATATTGATTGTCATTTCTGAAAGTCATGCGAGTGCAGCTACTTGTAGAGTTGCAAAATTACTGCATATCAACTGTTTTGCCAGATGGAAAAGCTATTTTTTTTAATGCGGGTATCTTATTTTCATTTTCGATGGTGTCTTCGGCGAGGTCCGCATTCTACATCCTTATGTGTGATAAAGACATTAAGAATGGTATAAAAGAAAAAGTACGCAAGTTTTGTACTCTTTGTTATCAATTCGGATCTTTCAACCAGTCTTTTATATTTTTACATTTCTAGTTCAAGTATTAAATGAAATATGAATAGCGGGCTTCCACATGGTTTTGAGCATTCAATTTTGTTGATTCATGATCCACGACATGATTCACGAATTTCCGGAATTTGTAGCAAAGTAGACAGGTATCACGTTTCCCAGTATATCTACATCATATATTTTGTCATTTTATTCGGTTTATTCTGTAAATAAATATGAAAAAAATTTCCTGGGCACTTTTTACCTCCCCGGGCGTTTTTTACCACCAGGGCGCTTTTTAGTATGACCCAAAATAAATCAAAAAGAGAATGAAGTCGTCGAGTTTTCATACTTTTTGCTTAAAGTTAATTTCGTCATATTAATATCACGGTATTTAGTTATTTGTTACCACTGGGTCGATGCCACTGCTGATGGACTGTAAGTCCCCGAGGGTATTCACCAGCCCAGTAGTCGGTACTTCGGTGCTGACCCGTAAGCCGATTATTTTTGGAACCTTACAATATCTAAATTTTTGTAAATTTTGTTGAAAACTAAGGAGTATCTCCCTCATGCAAAGCTCTGTCCGTAGCTGATTTGGCTTAACATTTAGACCATATTGGTTATTTTTTTCTCTTTCAGTTTTTAAATATATTTGGGTTTATGGTCTTCCAAACATTTAGATTTTATCTGCACTGAAGAGACATAAGTTGTCGAAATACGCATATGCAGAAAGTAAATTCACAGTAACTTCGGTATTTAGTTATTTGAACTGACCAATCCGAAGTTCACTTTAAGTGCACTTTGCCATCACACCCGCGATCGCATCTTCTTTTCAAGTGCACTTGAAAGTGGCCACAAGTTCACTCTAGACTTTCATGGAATCACTTTTTGGAACGCTTTTGGAGTGCACTTGGATGGAATGTTGCGTTAGCACCCAACTGTACCTTAAATGAACATAACGAGAAGACCGTGTTGCCTTGTGTTTTAATGTCTCTGACCTTGCTACTCATCATTTCTATTTATTTAACCATTGTTAATTTGTATTGATATATTTAAATGTTTATTTGACCTCTTGTACGCTGTTTTTTGTCTGAGGATTATAAATAAATATGAAAAAGAAAGGAAATGGGGTAAATGTTTGTTGTTTGTTTAGAAAATAAATACGCAAACAACAGTTAAAGATAAGGCTCTTCGCAAAACCAAAAAAGAAAAAAAAATGCAGGAACTAAGAACCTTTGAAAAATATCTGTTATATCTCTTCTTTGTGTAAAAATCCTTGATTTGTGAATTAACAGAGATTTTTATTTCATTTGCCCAGATGGTTTTTGAATTTTTGATTTTGAGAAGACTTGATTTAATTTTTTTTGGTTCATTATAGTTAAACACCTCATTCATTCAAAATTATTCTTGATGAATATGTATGTAAAATAACATGATTAATGATAAAGCCAGTAAAAAATATTATACCAGATTTTTAAAGTCAACCTTTAAGCTTTAATTACGGATTTTCCCAGCTTTTTGCTTCATTTTAAAAATAAATGAATAGAAATATGTCTTAAATATACTTACGTTATTTTTATATTTCTAACACACAGATTCCACCAATATGCATCACCTTTTATGGAAAGTACATGAATTTGTCAAGCCATGCAATTAAAAAAAATCGGCACTATGGAAAAATATTTATATTAGAACATCTCTACTGAATTGTCATAAACAAATTGCAACTAAACAAAATACTATGATGTATATTAAATTAACCCCGAGGCGTCAGAGGGGTAAAGTGAGTCGAGGGATAATAACCGTGTCCTAATCTGTTTATTATATACTTGAAATCAGGAGTTAACATCATACCCGGACTGTTATGGCTATAAAATGGGACTGATACAGATGGCACTTAAAGGAAGAGGCTGGATGGTGTTACCATAACAGACTCGGTATACTGATATGGACTGTTAATTTCCGGCTACAATACATGTTAAACAGAAAATATATGTTTTTACTATGTAATATTATAGTATTTTTGCGTAATGTTTTTCATATTTGCATGGTTATACATGTAGATCCGAGGTAAGTCATATTGGCCTGAGGCGCTAGCCGAAGCCCAATTATGTGACTTACCGAGGATCTATGCCAATATGAAAAAAATGGAAGAATGTGTCCATGGGACACGGATGCCCCCGCCTCCTTGCAATCAAAACCGTTAAATTATTTAAGGCATAACTATGTATGATATATATATATCAAATAATATATCAAATAATTATAAAAAAGGATCTTTCTCCTGTGATAAATAGGCACTGGAACTGGTTTGGTTTTGATATAATGTGTAGTTCCAACAAATAATCTGGGAAACATACTTATATGTAATACTAATCTATTTTTAGCAACTGTGACCTTGACCTTGGCGGTATCATCCCAGAAATCAATAGGCTTTTGTAATGGGTGATAAGCAAGCATGTGACTAAGTTTGCTTTTGATCCGATGTAGTATACTCAAGTTATCATCCGGAAACCAAAATTTTAGCAACTGTGACCTTGACCTTGGGGGTACCAACCCAGAAATCGATAGGGTTCTGTCTTGGGTGATAAGCAAGCATTTGACCAAGTGTGCTTTTGATACGATGTAGTATACTAAAGTTATCCCGAAACCAAAATTTTATTGAAATTTTAGTCTATTTTTAGTAACTGTGACCTTGACCTTGGGGGTACCAACCCGTAAATCGATAGGGTTCTGTCTTTGGTAATAAATAAGCATGTGACCAAGTTTGGTTTTGATCCGATGTAGTATACTCAAGTTATCATCCGGAAACCAAAATTTTATTGAAATTTTAGTCTATTTTTAGCAACTGTGACCTTGACCTTGCTGGTACCATCCTGAAAATCAATAGGCTTTTGTTTTGGGTAATAAGCAAGCATGTGACCAAGTTCTATTTTGATATGATGTAGTATACTCAAGTTATCGTCCGGAAACCAAAATCTTATTGAAAGTTTAGTCTATTTTTAGCAACTGTGACCTTGACCTTGCTGGTACCATCCTGAAAATCAATAGGCTTTTGTTTTGGGTAATAAGCAAGCATGTGACCAAGGTTTATTTTGATATGATGTAGTATACTCAAGTTATCGTCCGGAAACCAAAATCTTATTGAAAGTTTAGTCTATTTTTAGCAACTGTTACCTTGACCTTGGGGGTACCAACCCGTAAATCGATAGGGTTCTGTGTTGGGTGATAAGCAAGCATGTGACCAAGTTTAGATTTGATCCGATGCAGAATACTCAAGTTATCATCCGGAAACCAAAATTTTATTGAAATTTTAGTCTATGTTTAGCAACTGTGACCATGACCTTGGGGGTACCAATCAGTAAATCGATAGGGTTCTGTCTTGGGTGATAAGCAAGCATGTGACCAAGTTTGGTTTTGATCCCATGTAGTATACTCAAGTTATCATCCGGAAACCAAAATTTTATTGAAATTTTAGTCTATTTTCAGCAATTGTGACCTTGACCTTGGGGGTACCAACCCGTAAATCAATAGGGTTCTGTCTTAGGGGATAAGTAAGCATGTGACTAAGTTTGGTTTTGATCCGATGTAGTATACTCAAGTTATCATCCGGAAACCAAAATTTTATTGAAATTTTAGTCTATTTTTAGCAACTATGACCTTGACCTTGCTGGTACCATCCTGAAAATCAATAGGCTTTTGTTTTGGGTAATAAGCAAGCATGTGACCAAGTTTTATTTTGATATGATGTAGTATACTCAAGTTATCGTCCGGAAACCAAAATCTTATTGAAAGTTTAGTCTATTTTTAGCAACTGTTACCTTGACCTTGGGGGTACCAACCCGTAAATCGATAGGGTTCTGTGTTGGGTGATAAGCAAGCATGTGACCAAGTTTAGATTTGATCCGATGCAGAATACTCAAGTTATCATCCGGAAACCAACCAAAATTTTATTGAAATTTTAGTCTATGTTTAGCAACTGTGACAATCACCTTGGGGGTACCAATCAGGAAATCGATAGGGTTCTGTCTTGGGTGATAAGCAAGCATGTGACCAAGTTTGGTTTTGATCCGATGTAGTATACTCAAGCTATCATCCGGAAACCAAAATTTTATTGAAATTTTAGTCTATTTTTAGCAACTGTGCTCTTGACCTTGGGGTACCAACTCGGTAATCAATAGGGTTCTGTCTTGGGTGATAAGCAAGCATGTGACCAAGTTTGGTTTTGATCCCATGTAGTATACTCAAGTTATCATCCGGAAACCAAAATTTTATTGAAATTTTAGTCTATTTTTAGCAATTGTGACCTTGACCTTGGGGGTACCAACCCGTAAATCAATAGGGTTCTGTCTTGGGGGATAAGTAAGCATGTGACCAAGTTTAGTTTTGATCCGATGTAGTATACTCAAGTTATCATCCGGAAACCTAAATTTTATTGACATTTTAGTCTATTTTTAGCAACTGTGACCTTGGCCTTGGGGGTACCGACCTGGAAATCGATAGGGTTTTGTCTTGGGTGATAAGTAAGCATGTGACCAAGTTTGGTTTTGATCCGATGCAGGATACTCAAGTTATCATCCGGAAACCAAAACGATGGACGTACGGACGGACGTACGGATCAGGGTTAACCTTAATGCCCCCGACCGCCTAGCGGCGGGGGCATGAAAATTACACAATGATACCTTTATTGATTTACTTTATTTTCTTTACTTTTTTATTTTGATAGACTGTGCGTCATGTCAAAGCCTAGCAGCAGACAACAATTTACACGATACCGGCTTACTTTAATTTTTTCAAAACGAGAGACGAAAAATGATGAGGATTTATTATTTATGAAAAATCCATATTGACCTAGTTTAGATCATTTTGGCATAGATTATCATTCGTACTGAATTGGCAGTTTTAAACATATTAAGTCAAATACACTAAAGTTAATCAATAATA
>MJUU01024115.1:0-13784 GCA_002080025.1 Modiolus philippinarum
AAAATGATCAGAATTGGATGAAATTTTACAGGATGGTTGCATAACAAGTGTAGAATTTGGCTTCGGTGTCCAAGACTTCAAAATGGTGACCGTTGCCATGGAAACGGTAAAAAGCGCGGGAAAATCAAAGTGCTCAGATTTGGATGAAATTTCACAGGAAGGCTGCCTAGCAGGTGTAGAATTTGGTTCCGGTCTTCAAGGCTTCAAAATGTTGACCGTTGCCATGGAAACGGTAAAAAGGCGGGAAAATCCAAGTGCTCAGAATTACATGAAATTTGATTGGAAGGTTGTTTAAAATCTGTGGATCCCATCTAAAGCCTTTGAATTCTGATATGGAAGTTCGTTTGGGAGACTTCTTGTGTTTGCATCCAAACACAATTAATACTAGTTATGTCACCCCAGACGTAGTCGGGGTGACATGTTGTTATTCTACGTTTCTTCTTCTCCATTATATTATTATTCTTCTTCTTCCACAAATTTTGTCCGATCGATTATTTTTAAGTGGCTGAACCAAATGATTTCAAACTTTGCACACAGTTGCATCACCATCTAAAGTTTATCCAAAAGGTTTGAAAATTTTCAAAATGGCCGCCATTTCCAAGATGGCCGCCGAAATACGTCAAAATTTCAACATTGTCGGATTTCAATGAAAATTGATTTCTAGGTAGATTTTGAGGCTGCAAACAAGATGGTATCATTGAATCTGTTGTCTGGGGTGACATCGGCTATTGCTTGCAATTGCAAATCTAGTTATTATTTTTATTATTCCAGCCAAAGTTTGTCCGGTCAATCACTCAGCGATGCATGATCAGAAATTCATGAAACTTGACAGAAAGTTGGATCACCATATGACGATGTGCGTTTTAATATTTTTTTTTCAAAATGGCCGCCAAAATACGTCAAAATTTCAACTTTGTCGGATTTCAACGAAAATTAATTTCTAGGTAGATTTTGACGCTGCGAACAAGATGGAATCATCGAATTGGCTGCCAGGGGCGACATCAGCTATTGCTCGCAATTGCAAATCTAGTTATTATTATTATTATTATCATTGTTCTTCCACACATTTTTGGCCGAACTATTTTGGGGAGACGGTTTGAGATAGGCAAATGAAACTATCATTAGAAGTTAGATCACCGTTACGAGAAGTGCAGGCTACGTAAAAAATTTTCAAAATGGCCGCCATTTCTAAGATGGCTGCCAAAATACGTCAAAATTTGAATGTTGTCGGATTTCAACGAAAATTGATTTCTAGGTAGATTTTGACGCTGCGAACAAGATGGAATCATCGAGTTGGCTGCCAGGGGCGACATCAGCTATTGCTTGCAATTGTAAATCTAGTTATTAAGTCTCCCAAACGAAGTTTGGGGAGACTTATTGTTTTTACTCAATTCTTATTTTTTTCTTCTTCTCTTTCCGCCAAAAATTTGTCCGACCATTTTCTCAAAGACTAATAGTCTGATCTTGACAAAACTTCACAGGATGATAGACCCTTATCCCAAAAGATGCAATGGGGTCTTGGAATTTTCCAAATGGCACCGGTTACCATGGAAACGACAAAAAAAAGGCGGGAAAATCAAAGTGCTCGGAATTGGATGAAAATTTAGAGGAAAGTTGCTTAAGACATGCAGAATAGGTTTTCCAGTGTCCAAGACTTCGAAATGGCACCCGTTGTTTGGAAACGGCAAAAAAGGCGGGAAAATAATAGTGCTCAGAATTGGATGAAAATTTACAGCAAGGTTGCTTAGGACATAAGGAAAAGTTTTCCAAAGTGCAAGACTTCGAAATGGCACCCGTTGTCATTGGAAACGGCAAAAAACGCGGGAAAATCAAAGTGCTTGGAATTTGATGAAAATTTACAGGAAAGTTGATTAAGACATGAGGAATTGGTTTCTGCTCTCCAAGACTTCAAAATGTCATCCGTTGCCATGGAAACAGAAAAAAAGGCGGGAAAATTGAAAGTGCTGAGAATTGAATGAAATTCAAACAGACAGGTCGCCTACGATGTGTCGAAGTGATTTTAGCCAGGATTTCTGATTTGGGAGTTCGTTTGGGAGACTTTTGTATCAGCATCCTGATACAGTTATAAATTTTTATTCCTGTTCTTCTTGTCTTTCCGCCAAAATTTTGTCCGCGAGTTTTCTCAGAGACTAATGGTCCGATCTAGACCAAACTTCATAGCAAGATAGGTACTTATCTGGAATGATGCAAGAAGGTTTCGGAATTTTCAAAATGGCACCGGTTGCCATGGAAACAGAAAAAAAGGCGGGAAAATTGAAAGTGCTGAGAATTGAATGAAATTCAAACAGACAGGTCGCCTACGATGTGTGGAAGTGATTTTAGCCAGGATTTCTGATTTGGGAGTTCGTTTGGGAGACTTTTGTATCAGCATCCTGATACAGTTATAAATTTTTATTCCTGTTCTTCTTGTCTTTCCGCCAAAATTTTGTCCGCGAGTTTTCTCAGAGACTAATGGTCCGATCTAGACCAAACTTCATAGCAAGATAGGTACTTATCTGGAATGATGCAAGAAGGTTTCGGAATTTTCAAAATGGCACCGGTTGCCATGGAAACGGCAAAAACGGCGGGAAAATGAAAATGCTCAGAATTGGATGAAATTTTACAGGAAAGTTACTTAGAACATGGGCAATTGGTTTTTGGTCTCCAAGACTTCACATTGGCATCTGTTACCATGGAAACAACAAAAATTGCGGGAAAATCAAAATGCTCGGAATTGGATAAAAATTTCCAAGAAGGTTGGTTAAGACATGAGGAATTGGTTTCTGGTCTCCAAGACTTCAAAATGTCATCCGTTGCCATGGAAACAGAAAGAGGGCGGGAAAATTGAAAATGCTCGGAATTTAATGAAACTCAACAGACAGGTTGCCTAAGATGTCCTGAAGTGATTTTTAGCCTGGATTTCTGATTTTGGAGTTCGTTTGGGAGACTTTTGTATCAGCATCATGATACAATTATAAATTTTTATTTTTATTATTCTTCTTTTTCTTTCCGCATCGCAATTTGTCCGGGGCAGATCTCAGATCTCGTCCAATTTCAATGAAGGATTATGGAATTTCAGAATGGCACCGTTGCCATGGAAACGGCAAAAAAGGCGGGAAAATTGACAAAATTTTGGGACATTTTCTCCGGGGCAGCCCTTGGAGACCACTCTTTAGATCTGAATGAAACTTAGTAGGAGCATAGATATCAATGTCTAGTTGTGCGAGAAGGTCTGTGAAATTTCAAAATGGCACCGTTGCCATGGAAACGACAAAAAGGCGGGAAATTGTCAAAAATCGTTTGACAATTTGTCCGGGCAGATCTTGGAGACCACTCATCAGATCTGAATGAAAATAAGTAGGAACATAGATACCAATGTCTAGTTGTCTAGTTGTGCAAGAAGGTCTATGGAATTTCAAAATGGCACCGTGTCATGGAAACGACAAAAAGGCGGGAAATTGACAAAAATCATTTGACAATTTGTCCCTCGCAGATGTCGGTGATCACACGTCAGATCTGCATGAAACTTAGTAGGAGCAAAGATACCAATGTGTAGTTGTGCAAGAAGGTCTATGGATTTTCAAAACTGCACCGTTGTCGTGGAAACAGCAAAAAAGGCGGGAAATTGTCGAAAATTGTTTGACTATCTTTGACCATTTGTCCGGGGCAGATCTTCGAGACCATGCATCAGATCTGAATAAAACTTAGCAGGAACATGGATACCAATGTTTAGTTGTGGAAGAAGGTTTATGGATTTTCAAAATGGGACCATTGCCATGGAAACAACAAAAAAGGCGGGAAAATCAAAAGTACTCAGAACTGCATGAAAATTTACAAAAAGGTTGTATATCATACAGGGAATTTGTTTTTAGGCTGAAAAATTTCAAACTGGCAACCGTTGCCATGGAAACCGTAAAAAGGCGGGAAAATTAAAAGTGCTCAGAATAGAACAAAACTTTTCAGAAAGGTTGTGTAACATATTTGGACTTGGTTCCTAGTCTCAAAAATTTCAAAATGGCACTAATTTTCATAACAATTGGTAAAAATGCGGGAAAACACTGAGTGCTCAGGGAGTTGGAATGTTGAAGTCAGATCTGGGAGTTCGTTTGGGAGAGCTGTGTATCAGCATCCTGATACAATTATAAATATTTCATAATAATTTGATTACCTGATGTATATTTCATTGACCCTCCATTGTCATAAATGGGTAACTACATAATAATCATCATGACGAATTATCCATTAATTATCCCCGCACTTTCAAATGAACGTTCGAGGATATTGTCGTTGGCCTCATCCGTCCGTCCATCCGTCCGTCCATCCGTCCGTCACTAATCCTTGCGACGCGAACTCCTCCTACATTTTTGGACTTAGGGTTTTACTTTTGTTATAGAACTGTTGCCTATATGCTGCAGATGCGCAATAAGCTTTCGGATTTTTGATACTGGTCTTGGTGCAAACAAGAGGCCCCAAGATGGCCATTTTGACACATGTGGCATGCGACGTGAACTCCTCCTACATTTTTGGATTTAGGGTTTTAATTTTGTTGTAGAATTGTTGCATATGATCTGTAGATGTGCAATAAGCTTTCGGATTTTGATATTTATCTTGATGCAAACATTAGGCCCCAAGATGTCGATTTGACAAAGACCACGAAATGTCGATTGTGACACATATGGCATGCGACGCAAACTCATCCTACATTTTTGGATTTATGGATTTAATTTTGTTGCAGAATTGTTGCATATAGTCTGTAGATTCGCAATAAGTTTCAGAATTTTGATTCCGGTTCCAACTTCGGAACATTTCCTGAAAATGTCAAGACTTATATTTTTGGACATGTTGGCATATAATCTTATATTTTGGCAAGTATTTGGAAAAAATAAAAATTCTGAAATCTTACAATTCGAAAATGTGATTCCAATTTTATTTAATATCCTGAAAGTCTCAAAGACCACTTATTTTTTTAACATTTGTTTTGATAAGGTTAATCATTTTCACCAGTTGGATTTCAAAAATATTTGATTCCAATTTTGGTAAATTTCCTGAAAGTGTCAAAGACCACTTATTTTTTGGAATTCCACCTAGCAACAATACTGTTAGGATTTGTTTCCATTAGGGCAATCATTTTCACAGATTGAAATTCAAAAATATTTGATTCCAATTTTGGTAAAGTTCCTGAAAGTGTCAAAAACCTTTTTGGAATTATACCTTGTAACCAAACAGTTGGGATTTGTTTCCATTAGGGCAATCATTTTCACCAATTGAATTTGAAAAATATTTGATTCCAATTTTGGTAAATTTCCTGAAAGTGTCAAAGACCACGTATTTTTTTGGAATTCTCCCCAGCAACCAAGCTGTTAGGATTTGATTCCATTAGGGCAATCATTTTCACCAATTGAATTTCAAAAATTCGTGATTCCAATTTTGGTAAATTTCCTGAAAGTCTCAAAGACCACTTATTTTTATGAATTCAACCCAGTTACCATACTGTTAGGATTTGTTTTGATTAGGGCAGTCATTTTCACCAATTAGATTTCCAAAATTAGTTGATTCCAAATTTGGTAAATTTCTTGAAATTCTCAAAGACGACTTATTTTTTGAACTTCTACCTATCAACTTTATTTTTAGGACCAGTTTCAATTAGGACAATTATTTTTAACAATTGGATTTCAAAAATTCTTGATTCCAATTTTGGTAAATAACCTGAAAGTCTCTAAGACCACTTATTTTTTTTTTTTTTTTTTTTTTTTTTTTNAATTCTACCTATTAACCATACTTTTAGCATTTGTTTTAATAGATTAATCATTTTCACCAATTGGATTTCAAAAATATTTGATTTAATTTTGGTAAAGTTCCTGAAAGTGTCAAAAACCTTTTTGGAATTCTACCTTGCAACCAAACTGTTAGGATTTGTTTCCATTAGGGCAATCATTTTCACCAATTGAATTTAAAAAATATTTGATTCCAATTTTGGTAAAGTTCCTGAAAGTGTCAAAAATCTTTTTGGAATTCTACCTTGAAACCGAAGTGTTAGGATTTGTTTCCATTAGGGCAATCATTTTCAACAATTGAATTTGAAAAATATTTGATTCCAATTTTGGTAAATTTCCTGAAAGTGTCAAAGACCACGTATTTTTCTTTTGCTATCACTTTGCGTCCGTCGTCCGTCGTTCGTCTGTCGTCCGTCAACAATTTCAAAAATCTTTTCCCCTGAAACTGCCGGGGGAATTGTAACCAAACTTAAGCTGAATCGTCTTAAGGGTATGCAGTTTCAAAATTGTGTTCGATTAGTCCGGAGATCAAACAACATGGCTGCTGTTACTAAAAATTGAACATAGGGGGTAAATTGCTGTATTTTGCAATTAACTCAAAAACCGTTACAGATATCAAAAATCTGACTAGTAAAAATAATCAGCATGGCAAGATCTACCTGCCCAGCAATTTTGAAGAAAATCCAACTACCTGTCTTGGAGTTATTACCCTTTTTCCGTAAAATTTTCAAAATTTTAATTATTTTTATTTTTTATTTGAAAAACTATAACAGATAGAGGTCAACATAAAATTGCAAAAATGTTCAGCATATCAAGATCTACCCATCCTGAAATTTTGAAGAAAATCCTAAATTTCTTGTAGGAGTTATTGCCCTTTTTTCACATAATTTTCTTAATTTTCATATTTTTGTCTTTTATTGCCAAAACTATAGAAGACCAAGGTTAAGCGTAAATTGATATAATGTTTGCCATGCTGCGGCGACTTCAAAACTGGTGTTGAAAATTGTTCGTTGACCGCCATTTTCAAAATGGCCGCCAAGGAAGGCGGGAAAATTCATCATTGTCCGATTTCAATGAAATTTGGTTTCCAAATAGATATTGATGTTGCCACTTCAAAACCGGTGTTGAAAATTGTTCATTGACGATCATTTTCAAAATGGCCGCCGGAAAGGCGGGAAAATTCAACATTGTCCGATTTCAATGAAATTTGGTTTCCAAAAAGATATTGATGTCGCAGCTTCAAAACTGATGTTAAAATTGTTCGTTTACCGCCATTTTCAAAATGGCCGCCACATAGAGCGGGAAAATTCATAAGGCAGAATCAGGGGTATTTTATTCATGAGGTAAAATCACGTGACCACGCCCCTTTTCGGTGAATTACTTCCCTTTATTAAAGTTTAACTTATAATGTACATCTCAGTGTTCCGGATTATTTTCATACTACCCCCGTTTTTTTCTAAAAGTACTGTATTAATATTATCTTCCGTGATGAAAAGTTTTTGTTGTGGCAATTTTAAAACATAGAAATTGTGGTTAAAACCCGTCTGTAGAAGGATTTCCCGTCGCTGGATAGCTTGGAATTACACATTTTCAATTTAATTTGGCCGCCAATTTTCTTGAGTAAGTTTAAAAGGGACAATTGTTTATGAATCTATGCAAGTTATATTTCACAATCATATGCGGACAAATTTTCTACATATTTTTCTTTGATGTGTATTTTTCTGTCAAAAATAGCCTACTCAGCAGTTTTACAATGGCTTCTACAGTAAAAATGTCACGATCCCGCTTCGAATTTCAAACTTAATTGGCCGGAAATTTTCATTATTACAGATAAGTATTTATGTATAGAATAGACGTAAACAATGTGTAGAATCATGATAGATGCGGACAAGTATGTTCTGAAGTGTATTATCAGATAATTTTGCGAAATTTCAATATCTCCCCAATGCATTTCAACTAAACATGGCCGACAAGCAAGAGTTACAAGATGGCCGCTATGCAAATTAGTAAAGTACCCCTGATTCTGCCATATGTCAACATTGTCCGACTTCAATGAAATTTGGTTTCCAAATAGGTATTGATGTTGCAACTTCAAAACTGATGTTAAAATTATTCGTTGACTGTCATTTTCAAAATGGTCGCCAGAAAAGGCAGAAAATTCAACATCGTCTGATTTCAATGAAATTTGGTTTCCAAATAGATATTGATGTTGCAACTTCAAAAGCCGATGTTGAAAATTGTTTGTTGACCGCCATTTGCAAAATAACGTCTGGACTTCAAAACAGGTGTCGAAAGTGGTCCTTAGCAAGAAGATTTTTTTTGTAAAAAAGCTCAACAAAGCAATATAGTAAAACATGAGATCAGACTTTAAATACAGTTCAACATAGTGATGGTGTTCGAGCTACGAAAGTTTGAGAGACTGAAGATCAACTGTATAACTTACAATGTTACCTTGATTGTGGCAACTGAAAGCCAGGTGAGCGATACAGGCTCCTGGGAGCCTTTGGTTTGGAATTCCACCTAGCAACAATACTGTTAGGATTTGTTTCCATTAGGGCAATTATTTTCACCAATTGAATTTCAAAAATATTTGATTCCAATTTTGGTAAATTTCCTGAAACTGTCAAATACCACGTATTTTTGGGAATTCTACCAAGCAACCAATCTGTTAGGATTTGTTGCCATTAGGGCAATCATTTTCACCAATTGAACTTCAAAAATTCTTGATTCCAATTTTGGTAAATTTCCTGAAAGTGTCAAAGACCACTTATTTTTTGAAATTCAACCCAGTTACCATTCTGTTAGGATTTGTTTTGATTAGGGTAATTATTTTCACCGATTAGATTTCCAAAATTAGTTGATTCCAAATTTGGTAAATTTCCTGAAATTCTCAAAGACGACTTATTTTTTGAAATTCTACCTATCAACTTTATTTTTAGGATCAGTTTCAATTAGGACAATCATTTTGAACAATTGGATTTCAAAAATTCTTGATTCCAATTTCGGTAAATTACCTGGAAGTCTCAAAGACCACTTATTTTTGGAATTCTTCCCGGCAACCATACTTTTAGCATTTGTTTTGATAAGGTCAATCATTTTCACCAATTGGAAAGGTGAAAACTGGTGAAAGACCTTGCAATTGTTCTCTGAACAATTGACCTTTTAATTATTAAGTCGCCCAAACGAAGTTTGGCGACTTATTGTTTTTGCTCCGTTTTTTATTATTATTATTATGTCGCCCAAGACGAATGTCGGGGCGACATCGTAATCGGGGCGACATATTATTATTGTTCTGTTTCTTCTTTTTCTTGCTCTTATTCTTTGTTATTATTATGTCGCCCCAGACGCAGTCGGGACGACACATTGTTTTTGGTCCGTTTCTTTGTTATTATTAAGTCTCCCAAACGAAGTTTGGGGAGACTTATTGTTTTTACTCAATTCTTATTTTTATTTTTCTTGTTCTTCTTGTCTTTCCGCCTCAAAAAATGTCCGACCATTTTCTCGGAAACTAAAGATCCGATCTTCACCAAACTTTACAGGAAGGTGGATCCCTATCCCGAAAGGTGCAAACAGGTCTTGAAATTTTCAAAATAGCACCGGTTTCCATGGAAACGGCAAAAAAGGCGGGAAAATGAAAGTGCTCAGAATTGGATGAAACTTTACAGGAAGGTTGCCTAGGACATGGGGAATTGGTTTCTGGTCTCCAAGACTTCAACTTGGCACCGGTTGCCATGGAAATTGCAAAAAAGGCGAGAAAATGAAAGTGCTCCGAATTGGATGAAACTTTACAGAAAGGTTGCTTTAGACATGGGGAATAGGGTTCCGGCCTCCAAGACTTCAAAATGGCACCAGTTGCCATGGAAACAGAAAAAAGGCAGGAAATTTGAAAGTGCTCAGAATTGAATGAAACTCAATAGACAGGTTGGCTATGATGTGTAGAAGTGATTTTCAGCCCGAATTTCTGATTTCGGAGTTCGTTTGGGAGACTTTTGTATCAGCATCCTGATACAGTTATACATTTTTATTAGTATTACGCTTTCTTTCTTTCTTTCTTTCTTCCACCTCTTTTTGTCAGGCTTATATCTCAATGATGCCTGAACAGAAATCATTCATATTTGGTACAAAGTAGGAACACTATCTGGAGGGGTGCATGCAAGGAAAATTTTTTTATAAGTTGGCGCCATTTCCAAGATGGGTACCGAAATACGAAAAATTAAAAATTCGTCCAATTTAAATGAAAATTGAAATTTTCTCAATCATGCTTGGACAGAATTCATTCGTATTTTGGCATAAAGTTGGATCACTATTAGGAGATGTGCATTCAACAAAAAAAAAAATTCAAAATGGCACCGGTTGCCATGGAAACGGCAAAAAAGGCGGGAAAATCAAAGTGCTCAGAATTGAATGAAAATTTACAGAAACGTTGCTTAGGACAGTGGGGAAAAGTTTCCGATGTCCAAAGCTTCAATATGGCACCGGTTGCCATTGAAACGGCAAAAAAGGCGGGAAAATCAAAGTGCTCAAAATTGGATGAAAATTTACAGAAAGGTTGCTTAGGATATGGGGTTAAGGTTTCCAATGTCCAAGACTTCAATATGGCACCGGTTGCCATGGAAACAGCAAAAAGGCCGGAAAAACAAAGTCTTCAATATGGCACCGGTTGCCATGGAGACGGCAAAAAAGGCGGGAAAATCAAAGTGCTAAAAATTGGATGAAAATTTACAGAAAGGTTGCTAAGGATATGGGGTTAAGGTTTCCAATGTCCAAGACTTCAATATGGCACCGGTTGCCATGGAAACAGCAAAAAGGCCGGAAAATCAAAGTGCCCAAAATTGGATGAAAATTAAAATTTTCTCAATCATGCTTGGACAGAATTCATTCATATTTGGCATAAAGTTGGATCACCATTAGGAGATGTGCATTCAACAAAAAAAAATTTCAAAATTACACCGGTTGCCATGGAAACGGCAAAAAAGGCGGGAAAATCAAAGTGCTCAGAATTGAATGAAAATTTACAGAAAGGTTGCTTAGGACAGTGGAGAAAGGTTTCCGATGTCCAAGACTTCAATATGGCACCGGTTGCCATGGAAATGACAAAAAAGGCAGGAAAATCAAAGTGCTCAAAATTTGATGAAAATTTACAGAAAGGTTGCTTAGGATATGTAGTTAAGGTTTCCGATGTCCAAGACTTCAATATGGCACCGGTTTACGATGTCCAAGACTTCAATATGGCACTGGTTGCCATGGAAACGGCAAAAAGGCGTGAAAATCAAAGTGCTCAGAATTGGATGAAAATTTACAGAAAGGTTGCTTAGGACATGGGGGAAAGGTTTCCGATGTCCAAGACTTCAATATGGCACCAGTTGCAATGGAAAAGACAAAAAAGGCGGGAAAATCAAAGTGCTCAGAATTGAATGCTTAATTGATTTTCAACGAAAATTGATTTCTAGGCTACCAGGGGCAACATCAGCTATTGCTCGGATTTTTTTCCATCTCAACAGAAATGGATTTCTAGATAGATCTTGACATTCTGAAGAAGATATTAAGATCGGACATTTGGTAAGTAGATGGCTATAATCTTTTTAAATTTAAATGCAGATCATTACAACATTTTGATTTAAATCAAAGATACATGCAAGTTATTTACAAGAAGACAATGGGAAATTTCCTTCCAGGAATATGGCTATGCCAGTCTTTTGCATTTTTCATAGAAATTAATTCATTACATTTTTTTTGTAAATTAGAATTTCAATTATTCTTTGGCAGAAGACTATTACTTTATTTTACATAAAGGAAAGAAAATTGTTGGTAAATTTCATTTACATTTAATAAAATGCATATACTATATACTGCAAAAGATTGAAAGGGATTAGCGCCCCTTGCCTGCAGAGCTTTCATTTATGCAGATAAGTGCCTTGGCTGAATACCCTGCCATTGGTGAGATATTATGTGATACCCTCAGTTCAGACTCAAAGAGTTTTCAACTAATAACTGTAAATAAAATATAGTTGTCTTCAAACATGGTATGTTAGTTGCTTACCACAAAAATACGGCCAAATTCAACCTTTGTTTCAGCTAGGCCATGGAGTTCTGGATTTTTACTCCTTCAAGTTTTTGAAATTAGAGGTCAAAGGGGTTCTGGAGTTATTCCCCTTGAAACTTTGCAATTTTGTGAAATATTGTGGGCTACTATGTAATGCACCATTATACTATTTTTAAATCACTTGAAAATTGTTGTTTGTATAACTAATCCAATTTTTTATTGCACTGCTCTATTTTATTAGTTGAAATCATGAAAAATAAAAGATGTTGTTTATTTTTGAATCAGCTACAAAGAATAAGCTTTTACAGTTTTATTGGTAACTTTCCTGAAATTATCCAAGACTAACAATTTTTGAAATTTTTTGTATACAGTCAACTTTTTTGGCCATTTTTCCATGGGAATCATATTTCTGAAAACAAAGAAATAGAATATTACGGTTCCAAGTTTGATAAATTTCTTGAAATTGTCAAAAGACAAGCAATTTTTTTGAATTCTCATTAGTAACCAACATTTATGCACAAATGTTGGTAGAACAAAAAATTTTTAATGGTAAGTTTTCAAAATTCCAATTTTGGTAAATTTCCGGAAACTCTCAAAACCAAACAATTTCTGGGAATTCTTCTTAGCAACGAATTTTAGTGAAATAATTATCTTTAATGTTCAGATTTAAAAAAATTCTAATAATTTCTAGAAACTTTCAAAGACCAGTTATTTCTTGGATTTCTCCTTAGTAACCACATCTTAATATAGACTAAATTATAATGACAGTGAAGTCAGCAGGCGGAACACTAGGTATGAATTATTTACACCTGACATATGTTATTTATTAACAAGATACAGTGATAGCTATAAATAAATAAAACTTTATTTATTTTGTGAGTTTTTTCTTCAACATTTTAACAATTATCCTTTTTATTTTTTCAGGAGAAGACAACAGTAATTGAATAGAAGAAAAGACATGAATGAATTGACATCAACAGGTGTGACTTCTACAGAAAGTGACATAATTAGAAAAGCCTTTAGAAATGTTACTAAATTTAGCTCCGAGCAGGGTTCAAAAGATTTTAGCCTTCCACTAAATTACCTTAAGTTGGAATCCTGGAAATTGAATATTCTGTTGTTTGTAGACAAACAGAGAAATATTAATCAAGAACACTCTGCAAGGAAAGAACAACACAGTCTCACTGAACAAGATTTTGAGCTTCAAAAAGATTATTCCTGTTTTATAGATCAAAATATAAGTAATGAAAGATCAAATAAGGAGAATCATCTGAATGATAAACACCATGGGAATAGAGGAAATTGCAGTGAAGATTCACATAAACTGCATAAAGCTATAGAAGTCCTAAACCAGGAAGTGCGGTATCAATGTGTTGTCATCAGAGACTTTGACTTACCATCATCATTTTTAAGTGAAGGTAAAATTGAAGGAAAAGTTTGTATAATTCCACAAACATCATATAAGAGGCATAGATCCAAACAACTAAATACAAGAACTGGCAGATTAAAGGATAAGCAGAGAAAAAGACTCAAAAGAGCTGAAATTGCGTCGGCTTCTCACTCTGAAATCGTGGTAATTGATGATAGTAGCATACCCACAGAATCCAAGTGGCAGAACATGTATAGGAAGAATTCAGATTACAGGGACAGAAAAAAAAGAGTATAGTAAAACTACTTACCAAAGTGATATATCGTATCAATCTGCCAAAAGAGAATACAGCAAGAGAAAGAGTCAAGAAAAATATACCACAGATAGTGACTTTCAGCAGAAAAAACGAGACATGAGCAAGAGAAAAAGTCTAGAAAAATATACCACTGATAGTGACTTTCAGAAGAAAAAGCGAGACTTGAGCAAGAGAAAAAGTCTAGAAAAATATACCACTGATAGTGACTTTCAGAAGAAAAAGCGAGACTTGAGCAAGAGAAAAAGTCTAGAAAAATATACCACTGATAGTGACTTTCAGAAG
>MJUU01024115.1:16440-34425 GCA_002080025.1 Modiolus philippinarum
GTAAATGGATTGAAACCTAAACCATTCAGGATATTCATCAATGGAGGTGCTGGAACAGGGAAGAACCATCTAATTAAATGTTTAAATTATATGGCAACCAAAATTTTGTCACCAACTACAAATAACCCTGATGATGTTGTAGTGCTACTTACTGCACCCACAGCTACTGCAGCATTTAACATCGGAGGAATAACACTACATCAGGCATTTTCCTTGTCTAAATCGCTGCTTTTACCTTACATTTACAAAAGAGATGACGAATTAAATAAACTCCGCTCAAAGCTCCAGTACCTTAAACTATTAATTATTGATGAAATCTCAATGGTTGGGCAGCGCATGCTTCTATATGTATCTGAGAGATTACGTCAAATTAAACAGAGTGGAAACGCATTATTTGGGAACATTTGTGTAATAACAGTAGGAGATTTTTACCAGTTGCCACCTGTAAAACAGAAAACATTGTTTGATCTCCGTCATGAAAACTACTTTCCTCTTTGGAGCTTAAACTTTTCACTGGTAACCTTACATAAGATCATGCGACAAAAGGATGATGCCAAATTTGCAGAGTTGCTTAATAGGTTGAGAGTTAAACAGAAAGGCCAAAATACACTTCACGATGACCTTGTCCTTCTGCAATCATGTGAACACCATGTAGTCCCATCAGATACCCTTCATATTTTTGGAACTAACAAAGAAGTGTCAGAACACAACACCTGCATGGTTGAGACAATCTGTAAAACAACTCAGACAATATATGCACAAGATTACGACAAAGATCCCCAGAGTAGTAAATTGACAGCAAGAGCTTCTCCGTATGATACATCACATGACTACCTTCCCTCCCATTTAATTCTTGGTGAGAAAGCAAGAGTAATGCTTTTAAGGAATGTTGATGTATCATGTGGCCTAGTGAATGGAGCTATGGGTACTGTAGTTAAGATATTACCACCAAAAAAAGGTTCGTTATTCCCTGCAGGAGTCATGGTCCTATTTGATAATGAGAAAGTGGGTCCTCAATCAAGCAATATAAGGGAAATTAGAAAACATCATGCTATTAAGATAACACCATTTGAGGAAAACCTCCAAAATAATGCAGTTAGGTACCAGTTCCCACTACAGTTGGCCTGGGGATGTACTATACATAAGGTACAAATCATTACTACAAACAAAGCTGTTGTATCTTTAAAGAATATCTTTGCTGCAGGAATGGCGTATGTTGCTCTTAACCGTTTAACATCAATTAATGGGCTGGTCATAAAAGACTTCGATGACAGAAGGATATATTGCAATGAACAAATATCTGAGGCACTCCAACAAATGCCTCAATATTTGACAACATCAACAATTACACCAAGTGAAAGTGATATCACCATTATACTTCACAACATCCAAGGATTATGTGCTCACATGGAAGACCTTCAGTCAAACTCGGACATCTATGACATTGATGTTTTATGTTTAACTGAAACATGGTTAGAACAAAGTTCAGTTCCACCATCTTCAGAAGGATATAAACTAATACACAAGACCAGAAATTGTTCTTATCAATCTAAAGAAGATGTTTTCCAAAACTACCAAAACAAAAAACATGGTGGTGTAGGTATATATACAAAACAGTCTCAACAGTGTTCTGAAATAATACTTGACGTTATAAACATGGAATGTGTTGTAACATATATACATGAAATAAACACCAATATTGTACTTGTATACAGACCAGAATGGTATACCTCTTCAGTGTTTATAGAGAAAATGTATAATATGCTGCAGACATTGCCTCAACACAATAGTGAAACCTCCACTTTAATATTAGGAGATTTTAACCAGGATATTCTCCAGAAAAGTTCTCCTATTAAAACATTCATGGAACAGCAAGGTTTCACTCAAATAGTTATTGGTTCAACAACAGATGGTAATACCCTCCTGGACCATGTGTATCTTAGTGGAAAATTATAAGTGAACATTCAAATCATACAAACTTATTATAGCTACCCCAACATGGTTGAATTAAGGGTTAAAACTGGTACGCGAAGATACAAATGTCCAGTAGACCAATGTCCAGTCCACTTTACTGCTGTTTGTATGGTGGGTGTGTTCAGTTTTTTTTATTACAGTATTGATGGTTTGTTTAACTGGACTCCTGTTTGTACAGTTTTGATGATGATTACAGTATTGATGGTTTTTTTTTCCAGTGGACTCCTGTTTGTAAAGTGGGATGTGTACAGTTTTATGATGATTACATTATTGATGGTTTGTTCCACTGGACTCCTGTTTGTATGATTGGATGTGTACAGTTTTATGATGATTGCAGTATTGATGGTTTATTCCACTGGACTTCTGTTTGTATGTGTACAGTTTTTATGATCATTGCAGTATTGATGGTTTGTTCCACTGGACTTCTGTTTGTATGGAGGGCTGTGTACAGTTTTTATGATGATAAGAGACTTGATGGTTTGTTCCACTGGACTCCTGTTTGTATGTTGGGATGTGTACAGGTTTTATGTTGATTTTATACAGTATTGGTGGTTTGTTACACTAGACTCCTGTTTGTATTGGGATGTGTACAGTTTTTAGGATTATTACAGTATTGATTGTTTGTTCAACTTGACCCCTGTTTGTATGGGGGAAATGTACAGTTTTTATGATTACAGTATTGATTGTTCCACTTGACGCCTGATTGTATGGTGGAATGTGTACAGTTTTTATGATAATTATAGTATTAATCGTTTGTTCCACTTGACTCCTGTTTGTATGGTGGGATGTGTACAGTTTTTATGATGACTTTATACTGTATGGGTAATTTGTTCTACTGGACTCCTGTTTGTATGGCGGGATGTGTACAGTTTCTATGATGATTACAGTATTAATTGTTTGTTTCACTTGACTCCTGTTTGTATTGTTGGATGTGTTGAATATCTTTGATGATTACAGTACTGATCGTTTGTTTATTTGCCTCCTGTATGTACGACGGGATGTTTAGTTTTATAATGATAGCAGTATTGATTGTTCCACTTCACTCCTGTTTTAATTGTGGGATGTGTAGTTTTTATGATGATTACAGTATTGATTGTTTGTTTTACTTGACTCCTGTTTGTATGGTGAGATATGTTCAGTTTTTATGAGGATTACAGTATCTATTGTTCGTTCCACTTGACTCATGTTTGTATGGCTGGATGTGTACAGTTTCTATTATGATGACAGTATTGATTGTTTGTTACACGAGACTCATATTTGTATGGTGGGATGTGTACAGTTTTTATGATGATTACAGTATTGATCGTTTGTTTTGCTTGTCTTCTAATTGTATAATGCAATGTGTACAGTTGTTATGATGATTACGGTATTGATGGGTTTTCCAGTTGACTCATATTTGTATGGTGGGCTGTGTACAGTTTTTATGATGATTACAGTAGTGATCGTTTGTTCCACTTGTCTCCTTTTTATATGGTGGGATACGTACAGTTTTTATTATCATTGCAGTATTGATGGTTTGTTCCAATGGACTTTTGTTTGTATGGGGGGATGTGTGCAGTTTTTATGATAATTACAGTATTGATCATTTGTTCCACCTAACTCCTGTTTGTATGGTGGGATGTGTACAGTTTTTATGTTAACAGTATTGATTGTTGATTGATTGATAACAACTTTGATAATTTGTTCCACTAGACTCCGGTTTGTATGTTGAGATGTGTACAGGTTTTATGTTGATTTTATACATACTGTATACATACACTGTATACATACTGTTTATACATACTGTATAAAAACAGGAGTCTAGTATTACATACTATCCATACTGGATAGTATGTAACACTAGACTCCTGTTTGTATGGTGGGACGTGTACAGTATTTATGATTACAGTATTGATTGTTCCACTTGACTCCTGTTTGTAAAGTGGGATGTGTACAGTTTTTATGATGATTACAGTATTGATTGTTTTTTCCACTTGAATCTTGTTTGTATGTAGGGATGTGTAGTTATTTTTATTATTAGAGTATTGATGGTTTTTTTTCAGTTGACTCCTGTTTGTATGGTGGGATGTGTACAGTTTTTCTGATGATAACAGTATTCATTGTTTGTTCCACCAGACTACTGTTTGTATGGTGGGCTGTGTACATTTTTTATGATGATTACAGTATTGATCGTTTGTTCCGCTTGACTCCTGTTTGTAAAGTGGAATGTGTACAGTTTTTATGATTATAGTATTGATTGTTTGTTTCAATTGACTCCTGTTTGTATTGTGGGGTTCGAACAGTTTCTATGATGATTACAGTATTGATTGTTTGTTCCACTTGAATCATGTTTGTATGGTTGGATGTGAACAGTTTTTATGATGAATACAGTATTGATCGTTTGATTCACTTGATTCCTGTTTGTATGATGGGATGTGTACAGTTTTCAAATGATTACAGTATTGATTGTTTGTTTCACTTGACTCATGTTTGTATGGTGGGATGTGTACAGTTTTTATGATGATAACAGTATTGATTGTTTGTTCCACTAGACTCCTGTTTGTATGGTGGGCTGTGTACAGTTTTTATGATGAATACATAGTTTGTTCCACTTGATCGTTTCTTCCACTTGACTCATGATTGTATGGTGGGATGTGTACAGTTTTTATGATGTTTACAGTATTGATTATTTCTCTTAACTCCTGTTTGTATGGTGAGATGTGTACAGTTTGTATGATGATAACAGTATTGATCGTTTCTTCCACTTGACTCCTGTTTGTTTGGTAGGATGTGTACAGTTTTTATGATGATTAAAGTATGGATAGTTTTTTTCACTTGACTCCTGTTTGTATGTCGGGATGTTCACAGTTTTTATGACGATTACAGTATTGATCGTTTGTTCCATATGACTTCTGTTTGTATGGTGGGCTGTACAGTTTTTATGATGATTACAGTATTGATTGTTCCACTTGACTCCTGTTTCTATGGTGGGCTGCATACGGTTTTTATGATGATTACAGTATTGGTTGTTTGTTCAACTTGAATCCTGTTTGTATGGCTGGATGTGTACAGTTTTTATGATAAATACAGTATTGATCGTTGTTTCACTTGACTCCTGTTTGTATGATTGGATGTGTACAGTTTTTATGATGATTGCATCGTTTGTTCCACTTGATCGTTTGTTCCACTTGACTCCTGTTTGTATGGTGGGATGTGTACAGTTTCTATGATGAATACAGTATTGATCGTTGTTTCACTTGACTCCTGTTTGTATGATGGGATGTGTACAGTTTTTATGATGAATACAGTATTGATCGTTGTTTCACTTGACTCCTGTTTGTATGATGGGATGTGTACAGTTTTTATGATGATTGCAGTATTGATTGTTTGTTTCACTTGACTTCTGTTTGTATGGTGGGATGTGTACAGTTTCTATGATGCTTACAGTATTGATTGTCTGTTCCACTTGACTTCTGTTTGTATGGTGGGATGTGTACAGTTTTTATGATGATTACAGTATTGATCCTATGTTCCACTTGACTCCTGTTTTTATGGTGGGATGTGTACAATTTTTATGATGAATACAGTATTGATCGTTTGTTCCACTTGACTCCTGTTTTTATGGTGGGATGTCTACAGTTTTTTATGATGAATACAGTATTGATCGTATGTTCCACTTGACTCCTGTTTTTATGGTGGGATGTGTACAGTTTTTATGATGAAAACAGTATTGATTGTCTGTTCCACTTGACTCCTGTTTTTATGGTAGGATGTGTACAGTTTTTATGATGAATACAGTATTGATTGTTGTTTCACTTGACTCCTGTTTGTATGATTGGATGTGTACAGTTTTTATGATGATTGCATCGTTTGTTCCACTTGAGCGTTTGTTCCACTTGACTCCTGTTTGTATGGTGAGATTTGTACAGTTTTTATGATGAAAACAGTATTGATTGTTTGTTCCACTTGACTCCTGTTTTTATGGTAGGATGTGTACAGTTTTTATGATGAATACAGTATTGATCGTTGTTTCACTTGACTCCTGTTTGTATGATGGGATGTGTACAGTTTTTATGATAAATACAGTATTGATCGTTGTTTCACTTGACTCCTGTTTGTATGATTGGATGTGTACAGTTTTTATGATGATTTCATCGTTTGTTCCACTTGACTCCTGTTTGTATGGTGGGATGTGTACAGTTTCTATGATGAATACAGTATTGATCGTTTGTTCCACTTGACTCCTGTTTTTATGGTGGGATGTGTACAGTTTTTATGATGAAAACAGTATTGATTGTTTGTTCCACTTGACTCCTGTTTGTATGATGGGATGTGTACAGTTTTTATGTTGAATACAGTATTGATCGTATGTTCCACTTGACTCCTGTTTTTATGGTGGGATGTGTACAGTTTTTATGATGAATACAGTATTGATCGTATGTTCCACTTGACTCCTGTTTTTATGGTGAGATTTGTACAGTATTTATGATGAAAACAGTATTGATTGTTTGTTCCACTTGACTCCTGTTTTTATGGTAGGATGTGTACAGTTTTTATGATGAATACAGTATTGATCGTTGTTTCACTTGACTCCTGTTTGTATGATGGGATGTGTACAGTTTTTATGATGATTGCATCGTTTGTTCCACTGGATCGTTTGTTCCACTTGACTCCTGTTTGTATGGTGGGATGTGTACAGTTTCTATGATGAATACAGTATTGATCGTTGTTTCACTTGACTCCTGTTTGTATGATGGGATGTTTACAGTTTTCATGATGAATACAGTATTGATCGAAATTTCACTTGACTCCTGTTTGTATGATTGGATATGTACAGTTTTTATGATGATTGCATCGTTTGTTCCACTTGACTCCTGTTTGTATGGTGGGATGTGTACAGTTTCTATGATGAATACAGTATTGATCGTTTGTTCCACATGACTCCTGTTTTTATGGTGTGATGTGTACAGTTTTTATGATGAAAACAGTATTGATTGTTTGTTCCACTTGACTCCTGTTTTTATGGTAGGATGTGTACAGTTTTTATGATGAATACAGTATTGATCGTTTGTTGCACTTGACTTCTGTTTGTATGGTGGGATGTGTACAGTTTTTATGATGATTACAGTATTGATCGTTTGTTCCACTTGACTTCTGTTTTTATGGTGGGATGTTTACGGTTTTTATGATGAATACAGTATTGATTGTTTGTTCCACTGGACTTCTGTTTGTATGGTGGGCTGTGTACAGTTTTAATGATGATTACAGTATCGATCGTTTTTTCCAATTGACTAATGATTTTATGGTGGGCTGTGTACAGTTTTTATGATGATTACAGTATTGATCGTTTGTTCCACTTGACTCATGTTTGTATTGTGGGATGTGTACAGTTTGTATGATGATTACAGTATTGATTGTTTGTTCCATTTGAATCCTGTTTTGTATGGTTGAATGTGTACAGTTTTTATGATGAATACAGTATTGATCGTTTGTTCCACTTGATCCCTGTTTGTATGATGGGATGTGTATAGTTTTTATGATGATAACAGTATTGATTGTTTGCTCCACTTGACTCATGTTTGTATGGTGGGATGTGTACAATTTTAATGATGATAACAGTATCGATCGTTTTTTCCACTTGACTAATGATTTTATGGTGGGCTGTGTACAGTTTTTATGATGATTACAGTATTGATCGTTTGTTCCACTTGACTCATGTTTGTATTGTGGGATGGGTACAGTTTCTATGATGATTACAGTATTGATTGTTTGTTCCACTTGACTCCTGTTTGTATGGTTGTCTGTGTACAGTTTTTATGATGATTACAGTATTGATCATTTGTTCCACTTGACTTCTGTTTGTATGATGGGATGCATACAGTTTTTATGATGATAACAGTATTGATCGTTTGTTCAACTTGACTCTTGTTTGTAAAGTGGGATGTGTACAGTTTTTATGATGATTACAGTATTGATAGTTTGTTTCACTTGACTCCTGTTTATATGTAGGGATGTGTACAGTTTTTATGATGATTACAGTATTGATCATTTGTTCCACTTGACTCATGTTTGTATGGTGGGATGTGTACAGTTTTTATGATAATTACAGTATTGATTGTTTGTTCCACTTGACTCCTGTTTTTATGGTAGGATGTGTACAGTTTTTATGAGGATTACAGTATTGATCGTTTGTTCCACTTGACTCCTGTTTGTATGGTGGGCTGTGTACAGTTTTTATGATGAATACAGTATTGATTGTTTGTTCTAATTGACTTCTGTTTGTATGGTAGGCTGTGTACAGTTTTTATGATGATTACAGTATTGATCGTTTTTTTCACTTGACTCCTGTTTGTTTGTTGGGATGTGTCTAGTTTTTATGATGATTACAGTGTCGATTGTTTGCTCCACTTGACTCCTGTTTGTATGTAGGGATGTGTACAGTTTTTATGATGATTACAGTATAAATCGTTTTTTCCACTTGACTCCAGTTTGTATGTAGGGATGTGTACATTTTTTTATAATGATTGCAGTATTTTATTGTTTGTTATACAGGGGTTCTGTTTGTATTTTTGGGAGGTGTGCAGTTATTATGACGAGTTGATGCCACTCTACTCCTGTTTTTGTGATGGAATATGTACAATTTATATAAGACACAAACAGTGTGAGGTTGTGTAATGGAATGGTGCGGTCGTCGTGGTCGATCTGCTGCAGTTGTGTCATGATACACTCGGTGTAATTGTTTATCATGATGATAACAGTGTTGATATTTTGTTCGTTTGGTTTCCTCTGTATATGGCAGCATGTGTACAGTTTTTTGTTCTGTTTACAGAATTGATACTTTGTTTTACTGGACTCCTGTTTGAATGGTGGGATGTACAGTTTTTCCCAAGGATTGCAATAATGATTGTTCGCAATCATGATCTACAACAATATCTAGGTCTGGAATCCTCTGATACAATAATATCTACATCTGGTATCCCCAACTACAACAATATCTAAACCTTGTATCCTCATCTACAACAATATTCTCAAATTCAACAATATCTACGTCTTGAATTTTCAGTTACAACAATATCTATGTCTGGAATCCTCAACTTAAACAATATCTTCATATGAAATCCTCAACTACAACAATATCTTTTCCTTTGTCAATTATTCATTCATACGTCACCCGCCGGTCATTTTGCTAGTCTTCCAGTATGTCATTCCTTCATTCCTGTGCTCTGTCATTCCTTATTTCCCTTGCTATTCCTTTCCTTCATTCCTCACTCTTTTTGTTCTATTGTTATTCTTTATTCTTCACTCTGATTCCTTTATTCTTAACTCTTATTCCTTCATTCTTTACTGCCAATACTTCATTCTTTACTGTCTGATTCCTTCACTCTTCCCTCATTATTCTTTATTCCTTCACTTTTTGATTCCATTATTCTCACACCCTTCCTTTCCTTTATTCTATAACTTTTATTCCTTCATTCCCTCATTCCATGATTATTTATTCCTTCACCCTTTGATTCCATCATTCTCTCACTCTTCTTTTCCTTTATTCTATAACTTTAATTCTTTCATTCCCTCTTTCTATGATTATATATTCCTTCACCCTTGATTCCGTAATTCTCTCACTCTTCCTTTCCTTTATTCTATAACTTTTATTCCTTCATTTGGTGATTATTATTCCTTCAACCTTTGATTCCGTTATTCTCACACTCTTCCTTTCCTTTATTCTTTAACTCTGTAATTCCTTCATTCCCTCACTCCATGATTATTTATTCCTTCTCCCTTTGATTCTATAATTCTCACACTCTTCTTTTCCTTTATTCTATAACTCTGTAATTCCTTCATTCCCTCACTACATGATTCTTTATTCCTTCACCCTTTGATTTTGTTATTCTCACACTCTTCCTTTCCTTTATTCTGTAACTCTGTAATTCATTCCCTCACTCCGTGATTCTTTATTCCTTCACTCTTTGAATCTGTTATTCTCACACTCTTCCTTTCCTTCATTCCATAACTCTGTAATTCCTTCATTCCCTCACTCCATGATTATTTATTCCTTCACCCTTTGATTCCGTTATTCTCACACTTTTCCTTTCCTTCATTCTATTACTCTGTTATTCCTTCATTCCATAACTCCGTGATTCGTTTTTCCTTCACTCTTCGATTCCGTTATTTTCACACTCTTCCTTTCCTTTATTCTATAACTCTGTAATTCCTTCATTCCCTCACTCCGTTATTGTTTAATCCTTCACCCTTGATTCCGTTATTCCCACACTCTTCCTTTCCTTTATTCTATAACTCTGTAATTCCTTTATTCCCTCATTCCCCACTCCTTATTCCTTCATTACTTCATTCTGTGATTCCTTAATTTCCTTGTTCTTTGCTTTCCTCCATTCCCTTAGTCTGTTATTTTTCCATTCTTGACTTTAATTCCGTCATTCCTGCACTCAATTATTCCTTCATTACCTCTCTCCCCACTGCAATCTTCAGTTACAACAATTTCTGTTTTGAAATCTCAACTACAACAATATCTACGTGTCATATCCTCATCTACAACAAAACCTACATCTGGCATCCTCTTCAATCTTTAACTACAACAATATCTGTGCCTGGTATCCTTAACTACAACATTATCTGCGTCTGATTCCTTAACTACAACAATATCTACACTATTATCCTAAACTACAACAATATCTGTGTCTGATATCCTTAACTAGAACAATATATGCCTCTGGTATCCTAAACTACAACAAAATCTGTGTCTAGTATCCATAACAACATCTGCGTCTGGTATTCCTAACTACAACAATATCTGCGTTTGGTATCCTTAACTGCAACAATATCTGCGTCTGAAATCCTTAACTTCAACAATATCTGAGTCTTGTATCCTTAACTACAACAATATCAGTGTCTGGTATCCTTAACTACAACAATATCTGCATCTGTTTTCCTTAACTACAACAAAATCTGCGTCTGGTATCCTTAACAACAACAATATCTGTGTGTGGTATCCTTAACTACAACAATATCTGCGTCTGGTATCCTTAACTACAACAATATCTGCATCTGTTAAGTGTTATCCTTGACTAAAACAATATCTGGGTCTGGTATCCTTAACTGCAACAATATCTGCATCTGATATCCTTAACTACAACAATATCTGCGTCTGGTATCCTAAATTACAACAATATCTGCATCTGGTATCCTCATGTACAACAATATCTGCGTCTGGTATCCTTAACTGCAACAATATCTGCGTCTGGTATCCTTAACTACAACAATATGTGCGTATGGTATTCTTAACTACAACAATATCTGCGTCTGGTATCCTTAACTACAACAATATTTACATCTGAAATCATCAACTAAAACAATATCTACGTCAAGAACACTCATCTCCAACAATAATTACGTCTGAAATCGTCA
Organism: Modiolus philippinarum; assembly: GCA_002080025.1. NCBI lineage: Eukaryota > Metazoa > Mollusca > Bivalvia > Mytilida > Modiolidae > Modiolus > Modiolus philippinarum. Next base: position 27,814 of record MJUU01024115.1, read on the forward strand.
ATAACAACAATATGTACGTCTTTGATCTACAGTTACAACAATATCTACATATTGAATCTTCATCTACAACAATATCTGGCATCCTAAGCTACAATAATATCAGCATCTGGTATCCTTAACTACAGCAATATCTGCGTCTGATTTCCTTAATTACAACAATATCTGCGTCTGGTATCCTTAAATACAACAATATCTGCATCTGGTATCCTAGACTACAAGAATATCTGTGCCTGGTATCCTAAACTACAACAATATCTACGTCTGGTATCCTAAACTACAACAATATCTGCATCTGGTATCCTCATCTACAACAATATCTGCGTCTGGTATCCTTCACAAAAGTAATATCTGTGTCTGGTATCCTTGAAAACAACAATATCTGCGTCTGCTACTACAACAATATCCTTCATTCCCTCACTCCATGATTATTTATTCCTTCTCCCTTTGATTCTGTTATTCTCACACTTTTCCTTTCCTTTATTCTATAACTCTGTAATTCCTTCATTCCTCACTCCATGATTCTTTATTCCTTCACCCTTTAATTTTGTTATTCTCACACTCTTCCTTTCCTTTATTCTGTAACTCTTTAATTCATTCCCTCACTCCGTGATTCTTTATGCCTTCCCACTTTGATTCCATTATTCTCACACTCTTCCTTTCCTTCATTCTATAACTCTGTAATTCCTTCATTCCGCACTCTATGATTATTTATTCCTTCGCCCTTTGATTCCGTTATTCTCACACTATTCCTTTTCCTTCATTCTATAACTGTTATTCCTTCATTCCCTAACTCCGTGATTCGTTTTTCCTTCACTCTTCGATTCCGTTATTTTCACACTCTTCCTTTATTCTATAACTCTGTTATTCCTTCATTCCCTCACTCCATGATACTTTATTCCATCACCCTTTGATTCTGTTATTCTCACTCCTTTCCTTTATTCTATAACTCTGTTATTCCTTCATCCCCTCACTCCGTGATTCTTTATTCCTTCACTCTTTGATTCCATCATCCTCTCACTCTTCCTTTCCTTCATTCCATAGCCCTTTCATTCCTTCATTCCCTCATTCCATGATTCTTTATTCCTTCATTGTGATTCCATTATTCTCACACTCTTCCTTTCCTTTAGTCTATATGTCTGTAATTCCTTCATCCCCTCACTCTGTGATTCTTTATTCCTTCACTCTTTGATTCCATCATCCTCTCACTCTTCCTTCCCTTCATTCCATAGCTCTTTTATTCCTTCATTTCCTCTCTCCATGATTCTTTATTCCTTCACCCTTTGATCCCGTTATTCTCACACTCTTCCTTTCCTTTATTCTTTAACTCTATAATTCCTTCATTCCCTCACTCTGTGATTATTTAATCCTTCACCCTTTGATTCGTTATTCTCACACTCTTCCTTTCCTTTATTCTATAACTCTGTAATTCCTTATTCCCTCATCCCCCCACTCCTTATTCCTTCATTTCTTCATTCAGTGATTCCTTAATTTCCTTGTTCTTTGCTTTCCTCCATTCCCTAATACTCTGTTATTTTTCCATTCTTGACTGTAATTCCGTCATTCCTGCACTCAAATATTCCTTCATTACCTCTCTCCAGATACAACAATTTCCATGTTTTGAAACCTCAACTACAACAATATCTACGTGTCATATCCTCATCTACAACAAAACCTACATCTTGCATCCTCTTCAATCTTTAACTACAACAATATCTGTGCCTGGTATCCTTAACTACAACAATATCTGCATCTGGTATCCTTAACTACAACAATATCTACGCTATTATCCTAAACTACAACAATATCTGTGTCTGATATCCTTAACTACAACAATATCTGCCTCTGGTATCCTTAACTACAACAATATCTGTGTCTGGTATCCTTACCAACTATATCTGCGTCTGGTATCCCTAACTACAACATTATCTGCGTCTGGTAATCCTTAACTGCAACAATATCTGCGTCTGGTATCCTTAACTACAACAATATTTGAGTCTTGTATTTTTAACTCCAACAATATCTGCGTCTGGTATCCTTTACTACAACAATATCTGCGTCTGGTATCCTTAACTACAACAATATCTGCATCTGGTATCCTTGACTACAACAATATCTGCGTCTGGTATCCTTTACAACAACATCTGCGTCTGGTATCCTTAACTACAACAATATCTGCATCTGGTATCCTTAACTACAACAATATCTGCATCTGTTAAATGTTATCCTTGACTAAAACAATATCTACAGATGGAATCCTCATCTACAAAATATTTGGCATCTTAAGCTACAACAATATCTTCGACTGGAATAATTAACTACAACAACATCAACATATCAAATCATCAACTAAAACAATATCTACATCAGGAATCAAAAGCTACAGCATTATATGCGTGTTGAATTCTCAAATACAACAATATCTGCGTCTAAAATCCTAAACTGCAACAACATCTACAATTGGTATCCTCAACTACAATAATATCAACGTCTCGAATCCTCAAATACATCAATAGCTATGTATTGGATCTTCAGTTACAACTATATCTGCGTCTGAAATCCTCATCTACAACAATATCTGCGTCTGGTATCCTTAACTTGAACAATATCTGCGTCTGGTATCCTTAACTACAACAATATGTTCGTCTGGTATCCTTAACTACAACAATATCTGCATCTGGTATCCTTAACTACAACAATATCTGCGTCTGGTATCTTTAACTACAACAACATCTGCGTCTGGTATCCTTAACTACAACAATACCTAAACTACAACAATATCTGCGTCTGGTATCCTTAACTACAACACTATCTGCATCTGGTTTCCTAAAATTACAACAATATCTGCGTCTGGTATCCTTAACAACAACAATATCTGCGTCTGGTATCCTAAACTACAACAATATCTGTGTCTGGTAATCCTTAACCACAACAATATCTGCATCTGATATCCTTGACTAAAACAATATCTACGTATTGAATCCTCATCTACAACAATATCTGGCATCTTGAGCCACAACAATATCTTCGACTGCATTCCTCAACTACAACAACATCTCAATATCAAATCATCAACTAAAACAATATCTATGTCTGGAATCAAAAGCTACAGCATTATCTGCGTCTGGAATTCTCAAATACAACCATATCTATGTCTAGTATCATAAACTACAACAATATCTGCGTCTGGAATCCTCAACTGCAACAACATCTACAATTGGTATCCTCAACTGCAATAATATCAACGTCTGGAATCCTCCAATACAACAATAGCTATGTATTGGATCTTCAGTTACAACTATATCTGCATCTGGAATCCTCAACTTAAATCTAAGTCCGAGATCATCAACTACAATGCCATCTAGATTTGGCATCCTAAACTACTACAATGTCTACAACTGGAATCCCCAAATACAGCATTATCTTTGTCTTGGATTTTCGGTTACAACAATATGTAGGTCTGGAATCCTTAACTACAACAATATCTTACTCCCACCTCAACAGTTCATTCATTCTCTCACCATGTAATTCCTTCATTATGCTCACACCATCTTTCCTTCATTCCTGAACTCCTTCATTCCCTAACTGCCTCTTCCTGTTATTTCTTCATTCCCTCACTATAGTATTCCTTAATTTCATTACTCTGATTCATCCATTCTACACTTTCATTTCTTCATTCATCACTGCAATTTTTTCAATCCCTCACTTGGTTAAACCTGCATTACTTCAAACTTCCATTCCTTCATTGCCTCTGTCTTTCATTCCTTCATTTCCTTTCATTGTGATTCTTTAATTTCTTATCTCTTTGATTCTGCCTTTCCCTCACTCTTCCATTTGTTCAGTTCCCTCACTGTTTGATTCTTGCCATTCTCTCTCATTCCTCCGTTCCTCACTGTCATTTTTTATTTCATTACGTCAAGGTGATTCCTCTATTCTTGTTTTATATAAGTATTCTTGGTCAAATTTAAGCTAGAGTATTGGTGAATAGAAATTGTTCTGCTCGCTGACCTAGTTCATAGTGACTTAGTTGATTGATTAAATGTTAAATAAAGTAAATATTTTTCTTAAAATGATACATTCTATATACTGTAATTCATTATTGTAAATATGCTTTTGTATGTATACTGGAAAAATCTCTTGCATAAGTGATAGGTCAATGAAAATTGGTATTTGAGTTTATAGGAGGTAAGGCATGGCAGTAGGAGTGGCAGAAGGCATGTTTTATAAAAATCATCACATTTGTCATAATAGGAGGTAAGGCATGGCTGTAGGGGTGGCGGAGGCCATGGTTAATAAAAATCATCGCATTTGTCATATTAGGAGGTAAGGCATGGCTGTAGGGGTGGCGGAGGCCATGGTTAATAAAAATCATTGCATTTGTCATATTAGGAGGTAAGGCATGGCTGTAGGGTTTGCAGAAGGCATGGTTTATAAAAATCATCACATTTGTCATAATAGGAGGTAAGGCATGGCTGTAGGGGTGGCGGAGGCCATGGTTAATAAAAATCATCGCATTTGTCATATTAGGAGGTATGGCATGGCTGTAGGGGTGGCGGAGGCCATGGTTAATAAAAATCATCGCATTTGTCATACTAGGAGGTAAGGCATGGCTGTAGGGGTGGCAGAAGGCATGGTTTATAAAAATCATCACATTTGTCATAATAGGAGGTAAGGCATGGCTGTAGGGGTGGTGGAGGCCATGGTAAATAAAAATCATCGCATTTGTCATTATAGGAGGTAAGGCATGGCTGTAGGGGGTGGCACGCCATGGTTTGAAAAAAAAATCATTGCATTTGTTATAATAGGAGGTAAGGTATGGCTGTAGGGAGTGGTGGAGGCCATGGTTAATAAAAATCATCGCATTTGTCATTATAGGAGGTAAGGCATTGCTGTAGGGGTGGAAGAAGGCATGGTTTATAAAAATCATCACATTTGTCATAATAGGGGGTAAGGCATGGCTGTAGGGGTGGCGAGGCCATGGTTTATAAAAATCATCACATTTGTCATTATAGGAGGTAAGGCATGGCTGTAGGGGTTGAACGCCCATATTTTATAAAAATCATCATATTTGTCATTATAGGAGGTAAGACATCCCTGAAGAGGTAGCGGAGACCAAGGTTTTAAAAAAAACATCACATTTGTCATTATAGGAGGTAAGGCATGGCTGTAGGGGGTGGCAGGCCATGGTTTGAAAAAAAAAATCATTGCATTTGTCATTTTAGGAAGTAAGGCATGGCTGTAGGGGTGGTGGGGGCCATGGTTTATTTAACTCATTGCATTTGTCATTTTAGGAGGTAAGGCATGGCTGTAGGGGTGGTGGAGGCCATGGTTTATTAAACTCATTGCATTTGTCATTTTAGGAGGTAAGGCATGGCTGTAGGGGTGGCGGAGGCCATGGTTTATAAAAGTGATTGCATTTCCCATTACAGGAGGTAAGGCATGGCTTTAGGGATGGTTGAGACCATGGTTTATAAAAATCATCATATTTGCCATTAAAGGAGGTATAACGCATGGCTGTAGGGATGGCAGACGCCATGTTTTATTAAAATCATCACATTTGTCATAGAAGGTAAGGTATGGCTGTACGGAGTGGCGGACACCATTGTTTTTAAAAATCATATTTGTCATTATAGGAGGTAAGGCATGGCTGTAGGGGTGATGGAGACCATGGCTTATAAAAATCTTCGCATTTGTCATTATATGAGGTAAGGTAATCTATGCTGTAGGGGTGGCGGAGGCTATGGTTTATAAAAATCAACTCATTTGTAAGTATAGGATGTTGGCATGGCTATAGGTGTGGTGTACGCCATGGTTTATAAAGATGTATGGACAGTATTCAATTATATTTGGTACAAAGTTGGATCACTTTCTGGAGTAGTGTATCCAAGAATTTTTTTTTCAATATTGCCAAAATTTCTAGATGACCGCCAAAATATGTAAAAAATTCAACTTCATCTGATTAATGCAAATTGATTTCAAGGTAGATTTCTATGCTGCAACAAGATGACATCATGGAATTGGCTGCCAGGGGCGACATTAGCTATTGCTTGCAATTGCAAATCTAGTTATGTCGCCCCAGACGTAGTCGGGACGACATATTGTTTTTGGTCCGTTTCTTTGTTATTATTATTATTACGCTTTCTTTCTTTCTTTCTTTCTTTCTTCCACCTCTTTTTGTCCGGCTTATATCTCAATGATGCCTGGACAGAAATAATTCATACTTGGTACAAAGTTGGAACACTATCTGGAGGGGTGCATGCAAGTAAAATTTTTTTCAAAGTGGCCGCCAGTTTCAAGATGGCGGCAAAAATACGAAAAATTCGAAATTCGTCCAATTTTAACAAAAATTGAAATTTTCTCAATTATGCTTCAATGGAATTCATTCATATTTGGTACAAAGTTGGATCACTATCTGGAGGAGGGTATGCAAGAAAAAAATTTTTCAACATGGCCGCCTTTTCCAAGATGGCCGCCAAAATACGTAAAAATTTCAACTTTGTCCGATATTAACGAAATTTGATTTCTAGGTAGATTTTAATGCTGCGAACAAGCTGGAATCATCGAATTGGCGACATCAGCTATTGCTTGCAATTGCAAATCTAGTTATTATTATTA
>MJUU01024116.1:0-19133 GCA_002080025.1 Modiolus philippinarum
ATTTAATCCTACGGCCTTCTGTCTGTTTTGCGTAAACGCTGCAATTGTTAAACCATACATTTTCAAAGAGTCTAGTATTTTTAAGTCTAGTCATCAGCCCCAGATTCCTTTGTGTTATATCATCATGTAATCTTATTCCCTTAGAGAGTCCCTTTTTCTTCTTCATAATGTTTATCTTTGTCTCAGTGTTTTTAACTTTTACTATCACAGGTCTAATAGAACCAACTTTGCCTGGAATCCTATGTATTGCTAACACATCACTTTGGTCTATTTGCACTTTCAGATCTTTCTTAACCATATTTACAAATTCATCCTTCAGATTTTCTCCAGTCTTTTCAGGGCAGTTTAGCATCCTGATGTTATGTTTCCTGCTGTACTGTTCATTGTAATTAGCCAACTTAAGTGCATCAGTAGAGCGACATTGAATATCCTTTATTTCATCCCCAAGCTTCTCTATGACTTTATCTTTTGATCTAACTCTCTCTCTTAAGTTTTCATTATCAATCATTAAAGAATCAATCTGATCTTGTAATTTCCCTGTAGCCTCTCTCATTTTACTTTCAAGTCCTTTGGCAATCTTTTCTTCAAAATTATTTAATAATTGTAGAACAATGTCTGTAACAATAGTTTTTAATTCTGACTGTTTGACTAAACTACCTACAGCAGTGTTGAGATCAGATTTTTTAACTGTCCCCTCAAGGCATTTTTTAATGTCCTTTAAATCTTGATGAATGCTAATTAAATCAACACCTTCAATACTATCTTCAGAGACATCAGAGTGTGTCCTTTTGTAATACTTTGTCAATTTTTCTTGTCCTGAAGCTATACTTATTGGTGCAAGTAAAGTTTGTACAGTTTTAACAGGCCCAGGATTACTATCTGTAGTATTTGTAGTATTTTCTGACATGGTGGTTATGGTTGAATGGAAAAAATACTACTCACTTCAATCAATATAATGTTAATTTTCCAACTTTTAGGCTCAAATCCCAATCATTCCAAGCATAAGTTTTTCACAAAAATAACATATCTGGAAAGTCCATTAGTTTCTGAATCCAATGATAGTATTTTCACAATGTATTTCCATCAAATAAATGCTTTAAATAGCCAAAAACTGCAGAGCTAAAAATCAACTCACTCTACCATGGCAGCCATCTTAATCTTCCCCGAGGGTATTCACCAATCCAGTAGCCACTACTTCGGTGCTGGCCCGAAACCGAATTTATCTGTAAACTTGGAATATCTAAATTAAGCAAACTTTTGTTCAAAACTAAGGAGTATCTCCTTCTAGCTAATTTTGGCTTTACTATTTAGATCCTATTGGTAATTTGTTCTCTGACTATCAGCTTTTACACATATTTCGGTATATTGATTTCCAAATATTTTGATTTAATCTGCACTGAAGAGACATAAGTTGTCGAAATGCGCATATACAGAAACTCAATTAACAGTAAAGTCGGTATTTGTTACTTGTAAACGAATGCTAACGTATTTTTAAGGTTTTAAGGGCACGAGATCTAGCTCTAAAAAGTTGTATATTGTTAAAATGCGTTGAATTAAACTTTGAAACTAATAAGAAGCTACTTTAACATGAAAATTTCGAAACTCTTAATGTGTATACTTTCATGGCAAATAAAGTTTTTCTAGGTATGTAAGATCTACTTTACAATTTAGAAGACTACCATTATTACTTTTGACACATCCTACATATTTGTATTCTTGTACATGTTCAACACTATTTATAGTTTATAAAGGGTTTATATTCTAAATCTATAAATGTTTGATATTTTAAATTCAATTGTGGAGAATTGTTTTAATTATCATTAGTTTTATTTTCTTACCATTTACTGTTAGCTGCTATTTATTGCAATATTCAGAAAGGTTATACTTTTTTTCAAAAATAAGATTTCAGAAAGCTAAAAAATTCTCTACTCCAACCTGACTTCTCAGAACTTAGTTCATACATTGTTTTTAGACATGACAATGCAAATACAAATAAGGCATTTAATTGAGGACCATTTAAAAAGCTAAAAATATATTTATATAGTTTTTTTTAATAATTTAAAAAATAATCCTTTCCGATAATCAAAAACAATGAACTACACTGCTATCCATGCATAGATGTGACAACTGACAATCAAAGGTACCTCTGTGAAATGTACAAACTTAAATGCTTCTTTGTAGATATTTTGTATAATTTGGTCATAATAGAGGATAACCTTTTTTTTATAACACTCATAAATATCGCGGTTTTGCGAGGTTGAAAAGTGAGTACTTAATTTATCATAGTTTTTAGGGTTGTCATATTTAATCATTACACAATTATTATGAAATTTGATATTCATTTTATAAAGATATGTTTTTGATAGTTTTATAATTGCATAAATATAAGATATGACTTAATAGTGAAATACCGATTCTATTTTAAACCTTACAATATCTAATTTTTGTAAATTTTATTGAAACTAAGGAGTATCTCCCTCATGCAAAGCTCTGTCCTTAGCTGATTTTGGCTTTCTATTTAGATCATATTTGGTAATTTGTTCTCTATCAGTTTTTAAACATTTTTGACTTTATGGTCTTCCAAACGTTTAGATTTTATCTGCACTGAAGAGACATAAGTTATCAAAATGCGCATATGCAGAATCAAAATTCACAGTAACTTCGGTATTTAGTTATTTGTTCGAATTTACAAATTCTTATAAAATAAAACGCCCCTTATGAACGAATCAAATGCGTACCGTTTCCAACCCAATTCTATATAAATTCATACGACAACCAGTCAACAAGTACTTGTGGTGCTGCACCAAAAGTCAATAATTTGAAATATTAAAATATTCGTTAGTTCAGATATTTAATAAAATTAAGAAGTTTCTCTCTCCTTCAAAGCTCTGTCCGTTTATTATTTTCTTCATAAGCTTTTTACATATTTGTAAATGTTTGATATCCTATCTGCAGCTGAAGATACATAACATTCCAATAATGAATTTATGGTAACTGCGGTATTTTGTTATTTATTACCACTTGGCCGATGCCTCTGCTGGTGGACTGTTAGTATTGAAAGGTATTCAATAACCCAGTATTCAGTACTTCCTTGCTGACCCAAAAACCGATTTTATTTGGAAACTTGCATTATCTAATTTTCAGAAAATTTCTTAAAACTAAGGAATATCTCCCTGTTGTAAAGCTCTGTCCTAGAAGCTGATTTAGGTTTTTCATTTATACCTATTTGGTTATTTGTTTTCTATCAGATTTTACAAAGTTTTGGTTTCTAGTCTACCAAATGTTTTGATTTGATCTACAATGAAGAGACATAACTGTCGAAATGGTCACATGCAGAAACTAAAACGACGGCAGTAGAATACCGAAGGAACAAAGGAGGGGAATTGACAAAAATCTAAGTCTAAAGACATGGCCAAAACGAGGACACAGAAAACAATGTCGTTCAACACAGAAAACAATTACGTTAGACAGATACAAAGCACAGAAAAAGCAAAAACAACATTAAAAAACAAACAAGGCACTCACAGTGTGAACTCCAGTCATCAGGTGCTCCGGAAGGGTAAGCATGTCCTGCTCTGTTAAGAGCACCCGTCACACTGTAAGTGAGTCAATCTAGGAATGTGTCAAAATCGGTAGTCAAATCCAGGAAGACGTGAATCTAGATGAAAATGTCCGCTTTCATTTGGGATACTGAAAAGTCAAATTTTCCAATGATGTTATGGTGAAGGCCATAGAAAATCTCGAGGGATAAAATTAACAATGGTTGAACAAATCTAAAGTTCAGTAACTTCGGTATTTTGTTATTTGTTACATCGAAACGACCATCAAAATTTACGGTAGTTTCGGTATTTTTGGTTTTCTTATCTTATTTTATTGCTATGAATTTAATTTCAAAAGTATATAATCAGGTGTCATGCTTACAAATCAGAAGCACATGGTCAATTCCATGGATAATTTTTGTGCGAGGGATGGTTCGCACTAAAAGTGCTTTTTTGCTGTCTTTTCGCTCAGGACTTCTTTATTAATTTTTGTCTTCTTTACCCCTGATTTTCGAATTAATCTCCGGTCTTTATTTTGTATTCGTTTGCCGATGTACAAGTTTGAAAATCAACATGAATTATTTGCCATGACTTTTCAATCACATCTTCTATCTTCTTGGGAATGCTTTTGGACGGTATTCATCTGTAGTCGATACGAAACTGGTGTCCTTATGCACAGAAAGCTTGTATTTTTGAAAAAAGTTCTACCACAAAGACCGTTGGAATTGAAACCTTTTAAGGCAGTAGACCTTGAAAGTTTAAGAGAGATCACTCTTTAATCAGTAGGGCGTTGAAACAGACAGTCTCATCGATGCTTTTTAAGCATTGATGTGACAAAGAATTAAACTAATCAATGTTACTTAGAAGTTTAGAATATCTTTATAAAAATGATTAAAACAAACGTACAGGTGATTTTAAGAGTTACGCCCCTTACCCTAGGCCTCACTTCTTAATATAGTAAAAATCCAACTAAAACACTAGAGATGTTTTCTGAAGTCAGCACCAAGACATGATTTATGCTGGAAGATTGGGACAGGCTAAATTTGATGCGTATGATATTCTGTAAATGCTTGGATTGTAAGCTTGACACTTCAATGGCTAATTCAAATCATTTCTGATAATGTAATAAGTATTCTTTGTGGATTTTAAATGTATTGATTACGTGATAAAGCCAATTAAAAGTCGGAACCATAAGATACATGGTACTTTATAATTATCAGTCTATTTCGTTCAAATAAATACCTTACGCGTTGTGTGATATATTTTTTTATATGTATCTTTTCTGTACCAAAAAATAAAGTGTGAAATATATAATTTTTTATTTTGTGAACTGTCCCTCAGTTATATAGTTTTCGAAAAAGTGACACATGTGTACCGGATCATTTTGAAAATACAGCATTCATCCCTGCCTTATACATATGTATAGTCTGTATAGATATTTATGAAGTCTAAAATCCTTGTGAACGATTGGCAATCAAAACATAATACCGAAGTTCCATTGCAGATCAAATCAATACATTTGCAAGACTATCAACCAAAAAGCTAATAGAGAGCAAATAGCCCACAAAATCTAAATGAAAAGCCAAAAACAGCTGTCCCAGTAGTGCTATCTCCAGCGTTCTAGGTGATTCAAAGCCGATAAAAGGACTGACCAGCGCACTGAATTAATCGATATAGGATTGTCTTTTTTTCGCAGTGGTATAGGTTTGCATGAAAATTTCAACCTTTTGGCGATTTTTACAGTTTTTTTTGCTTGTATTTTTAGTTCCAACTTTTTTCTATAGTCTCCTTTCTGTAAGCTTTATATCGCTGTTTTCAAAATTTTCCCTTCATTTGCTGCTTCGGTATTCCTTTGCCGATTGTATTTAATTTAAACAAAATTTCTATATATTAATAGCAAATTCCAGCGGACAAAGCCGAGTATTTTTTTTTTAATTTGGAGATGAAAACATTTTCTAAGTTCGATTTAGGCATCACTAAAAATTCTTGTTGTAACGATATTGTTTTGTGTTTTTATTATCATACCAACATATCTTGCTCAGAGCTATACCTAACATGATGCATTTTTATATTTAAAGTCTTAAGTGCATGATAAATAAAGAACATAAATGTAGCGATGCTAGACATTTAGCAATGAATTATACTGAAACCGGTGCTAGGGGCCGTCTTGAACTTACTATGAGTATGAGTAAAACTCATCGATGAAGGCCTCACGGTGAATTCAAGATGAAGAGCAACAATAAATGCGTTGTACCATTGCTTGATATCACCATGTATTTGTAGAGACTGTCTCATGTGCATTTACTACACACCCAATCATTGTTTATAGATAATCAGACATGTGTGATCGTCCTTAAGGTAGACAAATCTTACACACGACCATTTAGGAAAATCATTTTTCTACTTGCAGATTTTTTCGTATATTGGTAAAACAGATACAAGATTAAAAGATGCTTAGTGTTTTGGTTCTTTCACTTGTTACAAGCTTGTTACTTGGTAAGTGTAATATTAGGACATGAATTAAACGTAGCTATCGTAGAACGTTTCTCAGTAAAGAAACAAATGAAGACTTGAAGCAAAGATAATCTCATCAATATATTACCCTGGTCTTTCTTATTCAGATGGATAATATTTTTTGGTGCACGATAATAACAAAAATGCGGTATACCTAGTATTTCTCACGAAAACTACGATGTCCGTGTAAAATACCAAGCATATGACGCCAGAACTGAATTTTCCAATCTTAATACATAATAGTATTTAGCGAAATACTTTGCAAAATATCTGTTATTCACGAAGAAAGATTGAGTTGAAACCTAAGACTAAAAAACTAACCTTTAATAACTTATTTATGCTAAAATTCATGAAAGTTGTAAAACACAACATATAAACTCCTTCGAAAGATTATTTTGAAGCAAAATTCAGTTTCGAAAGCTGAATTATTTTGGTTATTTTTGAAGAAATATTTTATACCAACGACCAAAATATAACTTTTAATACCCCATTTCCCCCCGAAATTTGAAATAAGTTTATAAAAAAAATCCATTAAAGAGAAAAAATCCTTTTAAAGTAATAAAATTAACTTTCCAAAAACTTCATTATTTTGGTCATGTTTGAAGATTGGATTTCGATTGCAGATAAATAAATCTTACTTTAAATACCTTATTTATGCTTAAATTAATGAATTTGTAGAACGTCATTTTTAAAGATTAAGTATTAACTGCAGAAATATTAAAGTACATTGTAAATAATTCTCTTTTACAGGCAAGACACTGTCAACAGGACGTAAGTATGGTGTTCACATACACGAATAAATTTTTTTTGGACATATCCAAATATTCATATCCATATGCAAATACCTACAATGTTGTTATTGATGTTTAGAATAATGGAAAAGATCGCTTTGATAAACAGATTCTAAAACGAATGAATGTCAAAATCATTAAATAAACAATGACACATATAGCTTGATAACAAGCTGCATAATTATACTAAGTACCAATAAAACGAACTACTTGAATGAGGATTTGGAGAATGAAACATAAAGCATCCTTCACTCAATCGCTTGTCATCATCACTTAACACAAAACAGTTTTTACAAAGTCTGTGTAACTTAGGATCTTAAGACTTGAGATGCAGTGGAAACCAAAAATTATTAATTTATATTTTTTCATTTATTATTTGGACTTATAGTATAGTTAAATTATTCTGACAATCTAAAACTGAAGTCTCTGGAAGAGAAATTACTTCAGTATTAATGAGTGGGTATTTTCGTTATGGCGCTGTTATGTGTCCGAGGTATGTAATAATGACCTGATGATAGTTGTAATGGCATGAAGCAACGCAATTGACCATTACAACGCCCAAAGCCATTACTACAGACTGAGTGTGAGTGATGTGTACTTTTTGTGGTAAGCATTTAGAGGTGATAAATCAATAGTGAGAGTCTGTCAGATAGTGAATTCGTGTGCATGAAGCAAAGAACATACTACGAATCTTGCAAAAAGCATTCCAAATTATAATAAAAAATACCAAAAAATTTGATAGAAATGACCCATCTTGTGGCGTCTTCATTCAATTATTTAAGAGCAAAAACATTTCGTGATATTTTGAATTGTGTCAATTTTCTTTTTTTTAACAGTATGTGCACCGCAAAGATATGACGTTGTATTCCTTATTGACATTACACATGACGCATTCCATATAGATGATATACAAACATTTTTCAAAAGCATTGCTGCTGTGTTAACCATAGAGCCGTTTCAAACCAGAATAGCCATAGTGACTCTTGGTTCAACTGCGTCCTTGTTGTTTGACTTTCAAACTGCTACGTCACGAAGTGCAGTTGAGTCACAAATTGACAGAATAGGCAGACAATATAGTGAAACACCAAATTTGAAAGATGCAATAGATTATATTAGAGGAACAGTATACACAACAGACAATGGCGATCGAGCAGACGTCAGTGACGTTTTGATAATGTTAGTTTCGGATGATGTGATTACCACGGGAGTTGATACCACGGCGGAAGCATTGAAAGAAAATGGAATGTTCGTAATGGTTGCAGAAGAAGATGGCACAAGTTCTTCGCTGTCGTCTTCCATTGCGGATGTACATACAACATTCACGAAGGAAAACGATACTCTTCATCTTGAGTCTACTTTAACAGATATTCAAAATGGTTTTCCTTGCAATTACTGTAAGTACTATCTAAGCTTGTAAAATATTAGTGTCTACTTTTTCAATTTTCTTCAAAAATACAGAATAAAGAAAAAAAATATGATACAATGACACAAAAAAACCTATCAAAAAGAGAGCAAATAATAAAAAAAGCAAAATTAACAAAAGTGTAGTTAAGGCTAGAGATCAACCCAAATTGTTACACAAATGTTATTAAGTTATGAATTATATGAAAAGTTCATTAGCTTCCGTTACATAAATGATAATATGCCACTAACCAATTCTCGCTTTGGTGTTTTTTTTTTCATTTATCCGTACAAAAATCTCGATATTAAAAGATGCTACATACACTTCCACATCAGTTTCATTCCTTGACCTTCATCTGGGATTTGACAACAAAGGTATTTCACAAAACTAGGCTGTATGACAAATGCAATGACTTTACTTTACAATATCCTTGAAGAAACACTCCAAACGCACCAGCCCATGGAGTTTACATCTCCCTCTCCCAACTCATTCGCTACTCAAGGGCATGTGATCCATCAGTAACCTCCTTAATAGAGCTCGCTTGCTCACAAATAGGCTTCTTAAACAAGGGTATGTTACTCATAACTTGAACAACAGCAGTATAATACCGAAGGAACAAAGCACAAGATTACACAAATCAAAGTCCAGAGACAAGGCAAAAGCAAGAACACCAAAATACGGAAGACCAAAGATACCACATGCCCACAAAACACACGAACATTACATAAACAACACAAAAAACTAAAGCACTAACAGTGTGAACTCTTAATAAACAAGAGTGACATCAGGTGCTCCGGAAGGCTAAGCATGTCCTGCTCTGCACACAGCACCCGTCACACGGCCAGTGAGGCATATGTTTTGAAAGGTCTGTAAGGTTACTGATTGGTTATTGTCATTTTGAAGTTATCTTTGCGGAAGTTTCACGGTCGACATCACAATTTTGTGGATCGCCATGGGATATCTGTTTCCTGGATGATAACAGATTTTACCCTTAAACTGCTTCAATTACTTCTTCTTTCGACTGGATTTACTTCATTACCGGAGTAGACGTGCTCAACACGGCTGGTTTCTTGTATAAAAATAGGAGATTCTTACTCCACCGGATCACCTGCTCTCACCCATGGTTTTCTGTTTAGTCCGTGTTGTTCATCAAATTTGTTTCCCTTTATTTCTTTCCTTTGCTGTGTTTTTTTATGTCTCTGATTATTTGAGCTTTTGATATTGGCATTGTCTCTGGCTTATTCTATGTTTGATCTTTCAATGGAATTCACCATCCTGCTTTTCCCGTTTGGTGTCGCTGCTGCACTATCAGGTAACTCGCGGGAAAAGTTGTATTTCACGCATGTTCAAAAATTGTTTATTATGCGTGTATTTTCCCGGTATCACGACGTCACAGAACAAAACCTGATAGTGCAGTGGTGACACCACACGGGACAAAATATGAAAGGTGAATTCCATTCACATACTATATCTTCAATGTAACTGAAATGAACAATGATTGCTGTAGTCACGGCTGTCAGGTAATCATTTTATTTAAATTTTCATCCCTTGCTCAATTCTGTCGATGCTTCCAAAAGCAAAACGAACCCAGATACGCAATGAAAGGATATGGAGTAAATGCACATTAGACAAAGTTTATACCAATACTTGGTAAAACAAAACAATGGAACAACACTTTTATTGTTGTTCTTCATCTGAAGTCACAGATATAGATGAATGGATAGGTTCTTACAAATATTGTTCGTAGTTATGGTAAGAAAAATCATGACCACTTGAGAGAAAATTTATGTGAATGAATTTTGCTTATATTGACAAACCCCGCTGAAAATACTGTAGCAAATAAAAAATTCTCTTTACGAAGATTATTCTTCTCCAGTACGAAGATTATTCATTTCCAACTCGATCATGTCTCTATAACTTTAAGGGAATCTAAAAAGGATACAGCCGCTTTA
Source organism: Modiolus philippinarum (assembly GCA_002080025.1). NCBI lineage: Eukaryota > Metazoa > Mollusca > Bivalvia > Mytilida > Modiolidae > Modiolus > Modiolus philippinarum. The sequence goes on from MJUU01024116.1 coordinate 10,199, forward strand.
AGAATTTTGGTAGTAAAACTAGTAAAGTCAGAGATATTGTTTTTCATTTAATACTTCGTTTTGTTTAAGCAATTTTAAATACTTGCAGTTAAAAAAGGACAATTTTGTTACAACAAAATTTTTATAACGGGTTTCAAAAGTATTTAGCAGTTGTAAAGATATGTAAATGATTTAACTCCATGGAATATAACGATTAAGATATGAATTCTTGTGTAACTGAAGGCAGATAAGATTGTCTCAAATACCAGTTAGCGGGAATGACTGGAGTACTTGCCTATTGAATTAATATATTTCTATAATTAAACCAATGCCTGACCGGTGTGATAAAAATATTTCTCGTCTCTAGTGAGAAAACAACTCGCGTGTAATTTACCGACCGCCAAATCTATTCGGAACATAATCCTCGGTGTTTTACATTATATCATTAGAGAAACATTTTCTACAACTTAAACACTTTAATTATTAAATTTCACACATCTTGTTAAATAAATTTTCAAATCTTTAAAAAATCGGCAAGCCTCGTTTTCAAACATTTGCAAAATTTATTTATTACTCGAATTCCTTGAACAGGTTGGGCATGGTTTAATTTTCTCTGTCTTGTAGGTAGTTTTAACACGAATAATCCCGATATAATTGACCAGTGACCAGTCAGGTCAATATAATAGAGTAACAACTCGATGTGAGAAATTTCATAATCAACTTAGTTCTCGTTGAAGAAAAAAACAAACTATTTATTAACTTGAAGTGTACTTATACCTTTCTCACATGACAACTATTTTACCAAATTTTATTTGACGAAAAACAATTAACCAGAAGCGCTACAAATAGATTAAATATAGATCATCCTAAGCTCAACAGTGTATTATTTAGTAGTGTGCCCACTAGATTATATTGATGCATGGATTTTTGTGTGTGGATAATTAGAGAGCTTTCACGGGACAATTGGCGGAATATGCGTATTTTAAACTATCTATCCACTGAGTTGCAGAGAATACCAAATGAAAAGCAAAATTGTGAAAGTGGTCTGCTTTTCGGATAGACTTTACTCGCGGAAGCATTTTGTGTCAGATGAGTCTCTAAAACATCGTTTTTGCATTTTGTTTTATTGTTTTAGTTTGTGGAGCATCTTTCTTTGCTTATGATTCAGCAGCAAATCTCGCACAAAATACGGACTCAAATGCAGGTAAATCACTAGACCGGTTTAGTTTAATCTTTGCATTCTGAATGCAGTCTTGTTAAATAAACAATGATGCTTTCAAAATGAAAATCCGAACGTAACATCAAGGGAATTCTTGAATAGAGATTTTCTAAGACTTGCTGGTTAGGTAATGATACATACTTACCGTACTTTTGCGTTCCGAACTTGCACTTCAATAAAACATTTGTGACTAAAAAGAGGGTTTCAAAACTGCAGATTGCTATGGTTAAGTATGAAAAAGAAAGGAAATAGGGTAAATGTCAAGGAGACAACATCCCATATTCAGGTTAAAACGACCCAAAACAAAGCATCTAGGGGTCACCGTACGGTCTTCAACACAGTGAGGAACCTCACATCATATAGCAAGCCCTAAATGGCCCCAAAAAGGTAAAAAAGTGAAAAAAAAATCAATGGAAACAAACCACATCCAATAACCCAGATATCAAGAAACTAAAATATTATAAGAAAACAAGGACAAGCCAATGACCAACATATTCCTGGCTTTGGACAGGCGCAAAGATATATTTTAAAAATTTTCCCGATATTTTTTGTTATATTAATTGATCTACGTACAGGATGACAAGCCATATGACGCTTAATTTTGTACAATAGATTCAACTTTATCTGAATGTTTATATGGAAGTTCATGGCGGGAAACATTATGTAGGTGGATCCGTCTTGAAGAATCACCCATATGGTGGATAAAAAATACTAACCATGCGTTTCTGTCGAAAAGAAATATAAGGAGACAAGTGTTTTGATGAAGGTTTTATGGAGACTTTACATCTTTTACTTGTAGATATATGGTTTAAAGCTTATATTTTACTTTAAGTATAATTATTATTATTATTATGTAATAAAACAAAACTTTATAGACATAACAATTAACACATGAACGCCATCTGTAGTAAATTAAAAGCATTTTGAAGAAATGTAATAATGAAGAGTAATATTGCTATTTTTTCTTTGGATCTAGGATATCTATATTTAGTGACGGATACACCCTTTCAAGTCACATGTTGTGGTACTGTCTCTAGCTGGGAATTTTATGCGCTTAATTCTGGAACAATATACATGATGGTATTTAGACCAGTTACTGGTGACACTTATTCTCTGGTTGGGTATACAACAATTATTGTCCCAGGTAAATCTGTTTCTTTCTTTAATCTTCCAGATATCATCGACCACAAATAATCTTAGAAACAATCTTATTGGAGATAATAATCTATTTTTCTTTGAAGGTTATTTACATTTAGAAGCTTCTTAATGTACAAGACAAGATGCGTATTTTTTATTTGCTAGACAACGTTCTTGAAAAAAAAATTTGAAGGAAATCAACAAATGATTTCAGCGCCAAAAATTAGTAAACACGAATATATTTAGACATATGGAGTTAATGTACAATGTACATCGGACAAAATCCCTACTTTTAATTCTTGTTTCCCATTTTGAAGTCATCATGAGGCCTTGAACATGGAGCAAACAACCCTACCACATAGTAAATAACTAAATACCGAAGTTACTGTGAATTTACTTTCTGCATATGCGCATTTCGACAACTTATGTCTCATCAGTGCAGATAAAATCAAAAGTTTGGAAGACAAATTCAAGACAGCTCCTACACCGGTTTTCAGCAGAATTGTCAAACAACGCTACATCCTCGAGGCCCGTCATGGGTTTCTTGATTACCTGATTATCAGGGCATTTTTTAAATGATTATTTGATTACTAGGGCATTTATTTAATGATTATTTGATTATTAGCTTGCATTTTTATATACTTTTTGATTACTAAGCCCAAACTTAATTGCTTACCAAGGAAAAAATTTAATGGTTATTTGATTACCAAGGATTCCTAGGACCCCCCATGAGGACCCTCATCCTTGAATCTTCTATTGGTCATGGATGCCGGATCGTTAACAAACATAACATATCGGGCAAAGCACTTATGCCTAGATCAACACTGAGTACCAGTGATGTTAACACCTACAAGAAAACAAGATTTACTTTCGAAAACAAGATTTACTTTCAAAATGTGAAATGTTCTTTTATATTTGTGAAAGGTCTAAAAAAAATATTTTATTAATTTAGTTTTTCGAGTTTACCGCTTCCAAATATGCCGAAATTCTGGACACAATGCGACTAAAACATATTTATTCGTTTTACTTTCAGTTGAATATGTAAACCAAGTAGTCAACCTCGAACTGGTAGAGTCAGAAAGAATAGCAATTGTAGCTGGCGATATATTTGGATGGTATGGCTTTAAGTTTTGTTTATTAAGTCTCTTGTTGTTTCGGTATTCTAAATGAATATATGTTTTATTCAGACCTGGGGTAATTGAAAAATGTAATTGTAATTGACTGCAATTAATTACATTTTCTAATGTAATTGAATGTAATGTGTAATTGAGAGAAATTTCAATTACATGTAATTGTAATTTAATTAATTACAGGGTTGAAAAACCATGTAATTACAATTACTTTTTCAATTACTTTTCAATTACATGTGAACAAGTTTGACTTACATGTATTTCTTTGCATAATTCAAAGACTTAATTTTTAAATACATGTATCATCTTAAGACCAAAGATAGAAAATTTTTTGATACTTTTCTCATTTCTCTTGAAATATTTTCTATTTACATTTAAACTTATTTTGAAATGATAATGATATATGTATTTACAAATGACAATGTTAATTTACTTAGTTTAAGGGCATATCCAATAGTTTCAGGGGAGATAATAGAAAACACAGAAGAATGCAGTGTTCCAGGGAATATGACGTTGATAACTGTAACGTCACATAGTAATTCCCATTGTTTTTGAGGAAAGGTAATTTGTGCCTTCCAATTTGTAAATCCTTAAACGATAATAAACGTTGACTTTGTTTTTCTGTTGCTCTGGTACCGAGTAGATTAGAAATACTTTCTAAATTAATTTTAAAACTAGAACTTAATTTTCTTCAAAAAGCGCATAAATGATCAATGTTTAAGGTCGATTTCCATGGAAACAAGATCGGCAACCCAATATTTTCTTGTCATTTTTGGAATCCTCGGCACTTGTTTAACAACATATCTAATAATTATGAAAATGACAATATTGCAAGAAACTGTTGGATATGCCCTTAAGGACCATCCTAATTTTGAAAGTATGGTAAAAAATTAAAATTTAAAATACATGCTGCCCATGGATCTAAACTGGGACTAACAAAGGTCTGTAAAACATATGAGGGTTACCCGGTAATTAACAGTTAGCGTAATATAAGATGAATATGAACCCAAAGATTTGAATTTCAAGTTAAATTTTTGAGACATTGCAAAGTATTGGAATTACGTTGCAGAAACTCCCCTAATTAATTTTATTTCACAATTTTTACAAATAGTTTTTCAATGCATGGTTTTGGTTTCCTTACATTTTTTTTGTTGCTTATACCGATGTGATTATTTAAATTTGATTTCCCAAAATGTCATGAATATACCAGTACTTGTTCTTTTTGTGTATAAAACTGCATTTTAAAGTTTTTCGTCATTTTATATTCATTAGCAGGTTCATATCTCCTGATCAATCATTTTCTCAAAATTATATATACATGTATTACAATTCCATCTACGCACATTCAATACACATGAATCTTTATCATGGGTATATATCATGAGTTAATTAAGAGAAATATTATATGAAAAAGAAAGGAAATGGGGTAAATGTCAAGAAGACAACATCCCATATCCAGGTTGTAACGACCCAAAACAAAGCATCTAGGGGTCACCGTACGGTCTTCAACACAGTGAGGAACCTCACACACACAGCAAGCCCTAAATAGCCCCAAAAGGGTAAAAAAGTGGATAAATCAATGGAAACAAACCACATCCAATAACCCAAATATCAAGAAACTAAAATTTTATAAGAAGACACGGACAAGCCAATCACCAACATATTCCTGACTTGGGACAGGCGCAAAAATTGCGGTGGGGTTAAACTCGTTTTCTTGGATCCAAACCCTCCCCCTATGTGTGGTGAATGGCTAAAAATAAATACACAAAAAGACTCACAGTAAAAATCAAACTAGAAAAAATTCCAACTTATCAAGACGAGTACCCTTACAATGAAGTACATAAAACATGAAGACAATACACACAGGTACTGTCCGGACAAATGCTCGCAGTTACTGACAGCTAGCTAAGGACATAATTTCCGTTGACTATGATATCAAACCTTCTTACATATGAAACTTCAATTGAAATACTTCTAAATAGATTTGGTATAACAACGTCATCAATTATGAAAGAAGAACATGGTATTGTGCAATGCCAAATACTGCCAATATGAAAAATTGTTTAAATTTAGTTATGGTGTAAAGCATTTAGGAGATGATCAATATTTTTGCCAACAAAAACCAGAAGTAACGATTTAACAACAATGCTGTATTTATATCCTTTATGAATAAGTTTGTTCAACGGATTAATAAGTTTTGAAGGACAATTTTTGAATTTATGCGCTTTGTAAATGATATTGCCATAGAAGTTTGGATGTGAAATGCCCTGATGTATAAGAGCCCTGCATGTAGAACCAAATTTTCTTAATAAGTCAATGTATCTATAATAAAATTTAGAGAATGTTTTTATAAATTTATGATATCTAAACCCTTGGTGCAGAAATTTTTCAGTGAGACAAAGATTTCGCTCGTTGAAGTCAGAAACATCAATACATACTCGTACATATCGAACAAGTTGTGAATGTAGACCCCGTAAGAAGGGGCTAACGGAACATAGCCGTCGAGATGGGGAAAATTGACTATAGGGAAGGAGAAATCATCCCTTTTATCATAAACCTTAGTGTTTAACTTTCCTTGATTTATTGATATATCAAGATCAAGAAAAGGAGTATAATCACTGCTGCTATTGGATTTATTAGTAAGTTCTGCAGGATAAATTTCATCGGTAAAATTAGAAAATTCAGGATTATTCAAAGCCAAAATATCGTCCAAATATCTATATGTATTGTTAAATTTATCCACTAAATGCTGTTTTGAAGGGTCTTTTTGAATTTTTGCCATGAATTTTGACTCGTAGCAATAAAGAAATAAATCTGCTATGAGAGGTGCACAGTTAGTGCCCATAGGAATACCTATTTTTTGCCGATAGACTGTATCACCGAAACGAACAAAAATATTATCAAGAAGAAAAATTAATGCTTTTATCATATCCTGACAAGTCCAGTTGGTATTATTTCATATTTGTCGTCACTGAAAAACGATTTCAATGCATTGCAACAAATGTACGTACATCCTGATTTTTTGAAGGACCATTTGATCAAATACGAAAATTTCTCTTTGATGAGTGTATGCGGTAATGTAGTATATAGGTTAGAAAAATCATGGCTATTGACGGAGGTGTATGCTTCATTAACAGATCGAAGTCTTTCCAAAACTTCTACCGAATTTGTAACACTCCAAAAGTAGTTAATTCCACTGTATTCATAACATTTGTTGCTAAAGTTTTATGGTATTAAGTGCACTGTTCAATAAAACAGAAATATGTGTAGTTGAACATTTACTTGATGCCGAAATAAAACGAAATTTGAAAGGATTTTGTGAAGTTTAGGAAGCCAATACATAGTAGGAATGCTTTTATAATTATGTCATTTATTAATTGAAATTTCCTGTACTCACAGGTAAATTACTACAAATATTTAAAGTATAAAGGCTCTATAAACATACTTATTTAAAACCAGCAATTAAATTTTACCTATCAAAGCAAAGTGTCATAAATTTTATGTTTTAATTGATGTCATAACCAAATAATACATAAAACAGAGTAGACTTGTCTATATCTTAAGATGCCAAATTATGTTAATATTATTATTTATTCAAAATAAAAAATGGATAAATGTATGAAAGGGTTTAATGTTTAAAATATCTGCAAAAACATGAATAGTGTTTTAACATTTTTTAAATTTTGAAGAAAACATGTGCTCAAAACCATAAAAATCATATATTCCTATGAATGTTACGTTTTCTTGTACACACACATTGAATTGATTTCAAAACAAAGACTATATCAAAATTGAGAAATTTTTGTAGCTAAAACATATTGAAATATATACCTACTTAATGATGCAATAAAAATAACAAAAAGTAACATCAGAGTTTTTTCATGAACATAACTAAACAATATTCCAGTTCCGTACCTAGGCAAGGGCAGCTAACAGATGCAGTCATTTGTTTATTGCTGTATACTTTAAAAAAGGTTAATGAAAATATTCTTAGCAGACCCAAAATATCAGTTACTCAGTAGAGTTTACCTTTCATCAAAATTGCTTGTTGGAAATTGTCATTGGGTGTCATCCTTCAAAATTTTTTATCATTTCATATCATACATATCATATTGAGTGTAATATTGAAATGTTATTTGTAATTTAATTAATTACTTTCCTAAAGTAATTGTAATTTAATTAATTACAACAAAGGAAATGCTGTAATTGTAATTCTAATTTAATTGAGGAAATTTGAAATTGTAATTTAATTAATTACATTTCAAAGTAATTGACCCCAGGTCTGGTTTTATTATATAGATAGCGGTAATTTATCGATTTTTCTCAGTTAAAAAAAGTAATATTCTCACCAGTGAAAATAAAGGATTTCTAGTCACCGGATGACGTATTAATGAAGCGACGTATTAATATCTCCTCAATGACGTCGTCAAGTAAACAACTGGCGTATTGAAATGAAAAAATAATCCGCATTTAAAATTTCGGTTTTTGAAAAGAAAATCTATATAATAAAAAGAATAACTAATCGGCCATCATGATTCATGAATATCAGTGAAAATGTCACTCGTGTCGATCAACACAGTGGATTAAACTCGTTGCCGAATAAAGTTCCGCAACTCGTTTAATCCTTCTGCGTTGTTCGGCACTCGTGACATTTTTATTGATATTCACGACGGATAATTAGTTATACTATAATTATTGTTTAATTGTTTATGTCTTGTACATTATATGCTGTCAACCCGTAAGGGTATAAAGTAGCATTAAAAATAAATAAGGTATTCTGCTGCCGTTGTTTTAATCTTCTTTACTCTTAATTTTGGGGACTCTTTAACTTGAGATCAGCTTTTTGAATTTAATTATCACGTGATAAAAACGTATCTGTCAGGATTTGAATGTAAGTTGGTTTACTATAAGTTTGCCATAGTATTTGAACAAATGAGAGTATAACCACAAGAGGGCATATATCAAAACCGCTCTTTTGAAATTTTACTGTTTCATCAAAAGCGCACCGGTAGGGTTATCAAAAGCGCGCCGAGTTGTTAACATGTTCTACATGTAGTTGAAGATAGATTTGCAAAAGATTTGGTACAAACTCCGGATGATGATCGCTGCATTAATTCAGTTGCTGATTATCTTATTATGATTGCCTCATGTACTAAGACAAAAATCCGTCTTTTAACATTTTTAAACTAAGATTGCTTTATGTGTTTCGAAAACATTGCGTCTTTTAATATGAACATTTTATGTGCACATTTCACAGTGGTCTACGAATGATCTGAAATATATATAGTGCTTTTAGATTTACGTATTTTTAATGTAATACATTTCTCATATTGTTATTTTAATTATATGTATGAAGCCCTCAACTTTCGATAAAATCACATGTAAAATGTGGGTGATCAGTGCGCTTTTGATATGCAAAAATGCGCGCTTTTGATATGTGAAACGCACTTTCGATAACCCCCCCCCCCCC